>VDFB02307187.1:0-30873 GCA_007258455.2 Sequoia sempervirens | reverse complement strand
GACTACATTGATGCATACTTGGCCTGTCCTGCTTCTATGGAGACATTGGCACTGATTGAGGTCACGCAAAAATGGAGCTTCAAAGCAACTCGTAAAAAGTACCAATGGAAAGAGCGTGCCAAAAACGCTATTGTTCGAGTGTCTCCACGCTTCACAAGCATTCCTACAAGGGATGACCCACAATTTCATGACTTCTGTTGGAGTGAATTACTTCTCTACAAACCAATTCGTAACATTGCATACGACTGTGGATCATCCACAGATGAAATTGTTGCTAACTGGGAGAGGCTAGCATGCAGCTACCATCCATGGCATGTGCGACGCATTGCACCAGAAACATCCGCCAACCCAGAACTGGGCACTCCTTCTGACAATGAAGAACAACCACATCAATGTAACCAATCTGAATGGCAAGTTCTGTCAAGTGTACACCCAGGCCACCCAATCCAGCTTGCTGAAATTGACATGCTGGGTGACCGTGAAATAGACCTTAATCATGATTGGGAGACTCCTTCCATAAATCCACAACATCACAACTTGGCTACTAGCTTTGTAGAGTCTAACCGCAAAGCATTTCAAGTCCCCCACCCACCCAATGTAAACACCACGCACGCCCTTTCATCCGAACAACAAAAAACATTGGATTTAGTGTTGTCACACCTATCTTCCAACACTTATCAACCACCACTAAGAATAATTGTTCAAGGAACTGCAGGCACCGGAAAGTCACAACTCATCAAAAAAATCAGGACTGCACTCAATGGTTCAGCTCCAAATGGTCAAACTTCTCTCCTACTTCTTGCACCTACAGGTGTTGCAGCATTCAATATTGGAGCAGCAACAATACATTCCGCACTTCGCATTCCCATCAAAGAGATGGCTCCCTTGCAGGGCCAAATGCTAGCAAACTTCCAAGAAAAAATGTACTTTGTTCGCTACATTTTGATAGATGAAATGAGCTTCATCGGTCCAAGGCTGCTAGAACGTATTGACACTCGCTTGCGCGAAGCCTTCCCTTCACATAACCACACTCCGTTTGGAGGTCGTTCCATCCTGCTCTTTGGAGACTTGGGCCAACTACCGCTAGTCAAGGATATTCCTATGTACTCTTCTTCTTCCTATGGTGGCACACTATGGCGTAGCATCGAAACAGTGATTACACTTACCAAAATATTTCGTCAGAGCGGAGAGGATCCCACTCAAATTCTATTTCGTCAACTCTTGTGCAATTTAAGGAAGGCTCAACCTACAATTGCAGATTGGCAACTGCTAATGTCACGTTCAAGCTCAGCACTAACGTCCACAGAAAAAATTCCTTTCTTATCATCCATACATCTTTTTGCAACCAATGAGATGGTGTCACTCCATAATAAGCGTATGTTGTTGTCTTTGGCACAGCCCATTGCCTTATGCATTGCAGAGCAAACAGGGAGCTCATCACACTTAAATCCAGACGATGAACAGCTCCAACCTATGATCCTATTATGTCTCAACCAAAAGGTGATGCTAAGTTGTAATCTATGGACTGATGCAGGCCTTGTCAATGGTGCTCTTGGACAAGTCAAACACATTATCTACAAGGAGAGCGAAAAACCACCACAACTCCCCTTGTTTGTTATTGTTCGCTTCAAGCATTACATAGGGCCTTCTTGGGATCCAAACAATCCAACAGATGTCCCTATTACCCCTTTGAGCCGTGGTGGGCGGCGGCAAATTCCACTAAAAATGGCATGGGCTTTAACCATCCACAAATCACAGGGCCTTACACTTGAAAGGGCCACCATTGACATTGGCAACATTGACCGGCAAGGATTGACATTCACAGCGATTTCTAGAGTCACTCATCTTGGAGGTCTTCGTATCCACCCTTCATTCACATTCCACAGATACACACGAATGCAACACAACCCTTATGTTGCACGAAGGGTGAAAGAGGAGGCTCGACTGTCAACACTATCAGCATCAATCATTTGACATTCTAAAAAACTTTTAAACAAGAAATTATAGGTTGGTTATATAATTCTTTACTCCTTTCACTTTCAATTGTCAATTCACAAATGTTTAACATAAATTCAAAATGGTTTATATTACAAAATCTACAATCAAGAAACTAAAGACATATCTGGTTTTTGGCAGGGATCCAATTTTTTATGGAATGGAAGCACTTTTTAATGCACCAAATCTTTTCATGCAAGCTAGATCTATGTGGAATACAAACTGCATATATCGATGATTGATTTCTTAAGGTTTTTTCTACAATTAACAGACCTCTATGTTTTGTCTCCTATCACCATGCCTATCTTCCCCATTTGTTTGATAGTTTTCATATGTCAATGCTAAAAAATACATTTCTTTATTATAGTTTATATTAAAAGATACATGTGTAGCATGTTTTCCTTCAAAGCTGCTCTTTTACAAAACTCTTTATGCTGCTCATTTTCAGCTCACCTACACTATATTAGGAGTCTCCTTTCAAGACTACTATGAAGATTTCTCCTGCAAACTATCCCTATTTTTCTCTTTGCAATCCTTGACAATTCGACAAATTGTGTGATGAATCTTAAGGTAACTCACTTGCCATTATTTCAGCCATTTTTTTTTTGCAGAGTCTATACATTTAAGCTGTTTTACATTTACTACTTGCACAGCACCGTCAAGAGAGAGAGAGGTCATGATTGCGGGATATGTACAAAATGGATTTGTAGAAAAGGCTTTACAAACTTTCAAGCAAATGTCATAAATGGGAGCTATGGAATGCGGATTTTCTCCAAATCTTATAGTTGCCAATGCACTGGTAGACATGTATGCAAAGTGTAGAAGAATAGAAAAGGCAGGTAAACTATTTGGCATAATGCCTCAAAGAATATAAAAGGCACATAAACTATTTGTTGTAGTTGCAACTGCCCTGCTCGACATGTATGTGAAATGTGGAAGCATAGCAAATGGCATGTTCATCGTTTGACAAAATTTTAATGCAGCCAACAACAAGAGTTTTATCATTAGCATGGACTTTTCCACAATTGGGATGGTTTGCAGGGCCTATCGTAATGCTTGTTTTTTCAAAACTTGGATTGTAACCAAATAATGATTGATCAATAGCCTACATATAATTTATGCCAGAAACAGGGCCATTGGTCACTGGTCAATAAAATTACTTAGGCCAGTTTGTGATTTCCAAAAAAAATGTAGAGGTTTCTTTTAAGAATGCAATGACTTCACCCTTAAATGTTGTACATACACCATTTCCAAAGTGTTTTATTCACCAATAGAAAACATTTAGATTTAATCCAAGTTATTCCAAAATTGTTGTTGCAATGTGGAAGTTCTGGAGATGTATTGAATAAATATTTGAATTGCCTTCAAAACTACTAAAAAATGAAAATGTTCAACGCAGGTAAAATGCACAGATATGGCTGAAACTCTACCCAAAATATGGTAGAGGCAAAGTCAAGTAAATTTGGGTAAAAAAATATGTGAAACAGCTCTCCAACACAGGAAAATGTTGTGTCTCAAAATATGATCAATGAGAGAGTTTTACTTTCAGTTCTGACTGCCACATGTAGGGTTTCTATATTTTGTTTCTGCAAAAAAAATGTTTTGTTTACAGGTTTTAAAATTCTTTTCAACCATAAAATACATGTTAGTTCTATATTTTTTACTCTTGCAAAGTCTTCCTCACTTACACCATTCACTTTGCAGGCCTGTCCCATTCAATGCATAGCTTTGGCAATTGACTATTTCATCAATGCTACAAACTTGTTGCTTTCTTTTTTTACAACCGGTCTACCAACATCATATGTCTGTATACTACACAAAAAAAGTTTCACCATCTTATAGTAAATCTATCGTTTGCACTGGACCTCTACACTACAAGTTTGGTTCACAACAATAAAACTTCATTTATTTATAAACCTTCAACACTTCATATTTTACAATTTCTATATTTCAAGTACAATACCATATATTAAAATATTCATCTCCACAAATCTTCGGCGTACCCATTGCACACGAAGGTGCGATTACTAGTTATTGGTACAATCATTAATTAATATGTAGATAGTGAGAGGAGAAGGTCATTCGTCTGTGCATCACAAGCCCCATAAATTTATTTCAATCCAAATGTATATTTTGTAGAATTTGGTCCTTTTTTTAATTACAAAGTTCACAAGGTTTGATCCCATTTCATTGGAAATTAATTTAGATGAAGCACGAGGGATAAATAAAATACAATTGTTTATGTTTTGTTTCAAAATCATCACTAACTTGGTTTCTCCTTAGACTCTCTCTGGCACAAATGACTTCCTCCTCATTATGCCCAAATTCTCGCTAACTTAGTTTCTCCCATCACTTTCTCTTTGAAACAAAAAAAATACTTTTTCTTGTGTAGAATGGAGGAACCTAGGTGGATACACATTTTTTGTATTATTGACCTTTGTGTATGTTAAGAAATACAAAAATTAATAATTTAATTACCTATATTAATTGAATCAAGAATTGTTTCAAGCACATTATTAAAAAAAGAAGAAGAATTGTTTCAAGCACAAATCTAGTTCATTTATTGATTTAATGCTCATTAAAGAATGCTTGTCAAATTTCCACATATTGAATGGAGTTATTGGTATATTAATTATTGTATTATCTTCAATTCTCCAGGAAAATTCCCAGTAACTTTTGTGTTCTTGTGTTGTAAATTTTGAAGCTTAGCAAAGGCTTTTGAGGCTTGGGTTTTCAGGTTGTATGCTTAACTCAGTCTAGTGAAATACATTATATATATTTTAGTTTATGTGACGAATTTTGAAGTTACACCTGTTTAGGCCATGCCCTTTTGCACACCTCAATATTTCATTTGGAGAAATGTTTCTTTTCATAATCTTACTTGAATTCTATTAGAAGCTTGGATAATTATGACTTCAATTTGTATATGATCCCCACTTTGGTCTACTCACCATGTCATAGTTCTAGAAAGTTAATTAACAATAAGGTAGTGCTTAGTAACATTATGAGGCCTTAGATTTATTTGTTGTCTTAATATAGAATCGTGGATAGGTAATAGCTTGTGAATAATAAATAGTTTTAACCCATTGTTGATGAGTTGAATATTAAATCTAGGAAAAATTAGTTAGTGACCTATTTGTTTAAAATCATCATAAAATTATGCAAACACTATCTATCTATAGTTAGGCACCATAGTGAGGATATGCTCTTTATATAGCTTACTTAATTTGCTTATGATGTTGCAAGTTTCCTTGGTCTACATGCATGCTTTGCAGGTCTTGATTCACTTTGATCTAGTACAAATCGGTCAACAAGTTGTGAGAGTAAAAGAAAAACCCTTTAATATTTAGTTTGCTATCTGTGTTAATTCCTTTGGCATCCCTAACTTGTTTAAATTGTACTTTAGGCTCGTCTTTCTATTGTTGTCATAAATATATTATATTACAAAGTTGAAATTTGAGAGGGAGCTAAAAGAATATATGGATAAAGAGACAATGCTTTCTTTTCTTGAGTAAAGAATCTATATTGTCTAAAAATTACCTCTTACGTTTCTAATAGCTAGATAGTAAAATTTTCTTTTGGAGCAAGAAAAAATATTAGTGTCTGTAGCACACAAAATAAAACATGATGCCAAAGAAGTAGACTATAGCCAAGCAAAATACTCAAGTACCATTTAGAGGAATAAAAATCTCAAATATGAAAAAATAGTAATACATACCATTTGTCCATAGTTTGAAACTACTACAATTTTACAATCAAAATTGAGGATATTCAAGATGTTAAATCTAACACTAGATAAGTGTGGAATTAAGGTGTGAAAAAATGTTTTTCACATTTATACAATTCTTTGATGAGAACGATACTGAAATAAAAGATTGACATGTAGAATATTGGTAAATGTAGTGTCTCTCATGTCAAAATGTCAAGGAAATCTCCTTTAAGTTCCTAAAATTCATAAAGAGCAAGTTGAATCTATGTAATTTTTTGGTAATAATTATAAACATCATGGTCCTAATCCATGGTGTATTGTTTGTATGGTTTTCCTATTACTTTACATCATATTAAACCTTGCTTAGCATATGTTTGGTGCAATGTCTTGTATCCAAATGATTCCAAAGACAAGTTTTATTAATAGAAATAACCAAGTTCTTCTAAATTTCAAGGACATTAAACAAAAATTTCTTAGTATCAAAAGGAGAAACTCCATAAATGACAATGACATATAGTCACATTTATTTTGAATTTAAATGTGTGCCAACTTACAATGGGGTTCCTTTGGACCTTGGATTTGTAGATTTTCTTTATCATGGGAATTTGAGAAACTAAGTTAAAATGATAGAAATAAAATTTTATACAACTAACTAATCACCCCCTCTAAATGGAGGAAAAATGCAAGGTAAAGATATTGCAAATGGATGAATATGATTCCATTAGTTAGCTTCTATTAATTTACTCACTTATGTTTAGTTCATTGTGTTATACTTGAAGTATTGAAATTAGATGAGTATGCTTCCATTAGTTTTTTATTAGCGATAAACAGGTTTTGCGCGAACCAGAAACCCCTTACATATTGGTTTTAAGGGGACTAGAAACCCCATCCAAAACAAAGAAAGTTGCAGAAAGATAGGAACACAGACAATCAGTAGCCCAACATCAATAGTCTACCAAAAGATACATGCGACAAAACAGACTGCAGAGAATCAACTTTGAAGGGGCCGAAAACCCTTTTATAGCTAGAAATTCACTTGGACCTTAAACCCAATCATTTTAAAGGGACATCTTGAGTCATCCAGGCACTGAACATAGCTTGCAGTATCCATTCCACAATAAACCAACAAGGGTTGCCAAAGTACCCTTCAAGAATGATCTTTTCTCCCAAACCCCCTACCTGGGTAAAAGAGAAACTGAGCATAGCAACACTTTGAGAAGCATCACCCACCAAGCAGCACCCGATCTGCCATCTCAAACTCCACCTCAATAGGAGAGAGCTCCCCTCTAAAGGAGAGGATAATATGAGAAACATTCCCAATGAAGCCACAACACTCCACCTCGCACAAACTCCACCTCAATAAGATCTCATAAGAGAGGAAAGTTCCTTTCGCCATCCCTACAACCACCAAATCCACCTCCATAGGAGTATGCTCCTCCTCAATAGGAGTGGTATTCACCTCAAAAGAAGACACAAACTGTAAAACATGGAAAAAGATGGTGACAGTGGGAAGGAATGCCATAACATCCCTAGGCACCACAAGCACCAGGTGCAAGACCCAATAGGTAAAAAGCATCCCAGCCAGCAACAACAAGAGAGAATCCACCTGAGCAATAATATTGAAACCCAATCGGGGCTCCTCAACAAAAAATTCAAAACCCAACCCCCATATCAACAAAAACTCTAAAGCCTAATCGGGGCACAAAAAAAACCAAGCTAGCAAGACAAGGCCCAAATCCCAGAACAAAGAGAAGCTAGAAGGCTTCAACAGGAAGAAGTAAAACTTCATAACAAAGGCTCCAAACCCCACCAGAAGAATGAACATCATAAACCACTTGGTGGTGAAGAGGAATAGCAACAACCTCAACAAAGAGGACCAAAAGACATTGAGCCAGAGAAAACATGGCCACAAAGAACACAACAACAAAAGGAAATGTTAATAAATATTTAACTAGCTCCCTTCGGGTTTATTTTTCTATACGTCGGCTTGTACATTGCTAGGTTTGCTCGGCCTTTTATCAAAGTTTTGATCTGCCACCCCACGTGTCTACTCTTCACAACTTCGAGTATCGGCATTCCCTTCGGATCCCGAGAAACTTCGTTGTGCCTCCATGTGTTGCAGCTGTGGGATACTTTTGGTTCTTGTTTCCTTGATGCCTCATCGGACTACGAAATGCTTCCACGAAGCCCTCATTCCTAAAAGGTGCTAGCGGGCCCCATAGTTGCTGACTATTGTATGCACTTGCTACGTGTCGAATGTTCGCAAATCCTTCAGCATGGAAATGAATTAGCAACCGTGGGCAACAAAATGTTGCCACGTGTCTCTGTTGCACCCGGCTGACAATTGTTCCCTCTGTTGTTGGTGAAGGCTCTGATCATTTGACACGTGTAACCTCAACGCAAACCCTTTGTAGCGAAGGGAGAAAGGGTTCATGTGGGCAGCGAAAGGCTGCCACGTGTCTAACCAGTAGATCTCATATAAAGGCAGGAGATTGCATGAATCGAATGAGGCTATTGGCTACTGCGTGTCATCATCATTCGCTTAGGAGGGTGACACTTGTCTAACCAGGACCACCGCCATCATTGCAGAGGATGCACCTGTGCCTGGGATGATTGGATGCTTTGTTCCAGATCGATCATGTTGTAACGGCCTTGGGAATATTTTGATTCGGGCATCATTGTCGGGGATCGCGAGATCTTTTCTGTTACTACTCTCCAAGGCGGTGGGAAGTTTTTCATGCTATATATACTTTTCTCTATGATGAGAAAAAAGGGTTTAGAATCTGAAAGAAATATGTTGGTTTTAGTAAAAGATGCCAGACCTTTATTACTATTTTATTTAATTGCAAAAACTCTCAGACTGTGCCAATTGTTTGGCCTTTCTGTTTTTCATGCTATTTGATCAAACTGTGAACTATGCTTTTCATTGTCTTGACACTTCATTTGAGAACTTCTATATATGTTGGATGCAAGTTTTCTTACCTAGATCATGTCTAAGGACTCTTCTTGGTAGTAGGAATGTATGCAATGTTATTTTATGTCAATGAATGAACTGTCTATGCTATAATCTTAATTCCCTGATGTTTTGGAACACTCTAACACCATTCAGGTCCTTAAATCTATGATTTATCGTGCCCATCTTTAAATCTTGGCGCATCGCCTTAGGTTAGACTTTATTTTATTATATTTGCTTCATTTTCCCTTTCCAAACCCCATTATAAAAGAAGTCAGCTTCTCTAAAAATTCGGAGGTTACTCAATTTAGCGCAAAAGGTCCACCTTAAACTGAGTTTCCCATAAGACTCTGTTACCTTGTCAATTTTTGGCATCAACAGTTTGTTCTTTTTCTGGCATGACCGGTGGGACAGATCTTACATGAAATTTCATTCTAGAAGGGTGTATGAGCCATCAGCCTGTAACTAGATCCCAAACCGTAGGCAACCCTAGTTTACTAGTACCTCCACCAGGAACAGTCTAGGTCGCAAATCAGCTAATAACCGTTCCATTCCTACCACCCTTTCCTCTCACCATGTTGTCAGCCGCCAACAAAAACTACATGGCATGGGACATCAGAAGACCCCTAGTAGCCCTGGTAGCGCCCACTGTCTGAGCGCTATCCCAATTTCAGCCATGAAAGCTATACCGAAGTTCACCGGAGATAGCTCAAGAACGCCAACAGAATATTTACAGGATGTGGTAGACGTATGTCTAGTACATGGGATTACAACACAAAACGTAGCCCTAAGGCTTCTCATCGCGTCTTTTAAAGGCAAAGCGTTTGATTGGTACCGAACACTGACACCTAATTCAATTCGCACCTGGGATGAGCTCGGAGATCTATTCATGAGAGTTTCTCGAATGATAGAGATCGTTCTTCATTGTATTATCAACTATCCATCATAAAACGAGCCCCCCAAGAGGCTCTGACAGACTTTAATGCCCAATTTCATGCAAATTGGTAGAGGATTCTTGTTACCATACGCCTGACTCCTGAGTTGGCATTTATATTTTATCTAAAGTCCATCAATTCTGACATTTATGTGATGATCAAGTCTTTGGGAGGGGCTACTCTACCAGATGCTTATGGTATTGCTATCAAAGTCGAGAATCATTTAATAGATTGCAAAAAATTTCCTCCTTGACCTATTATGTCGATATTTCCTAGAATATCGATCTTTGCACAGGAGGTTGCATCAACTAGTGCGCCCGCAACTGCCCAGTCAATGTATACATATGCAGCAAGCCTGCAAAATGTGGCTTCTACATCAGGTTTTTCCAAGGATGAAATAAGCAACCTCAAAGAGATGTTGCAAACCATGGAAAATGATATAACCACTCTTAAGCAGAACCAAGCAACGCCTCTGAACCCTGCATATCAAAACTATCAAGGTAGGCAGTCTTCTTATCAGCAGAATCAATAACAGGTTGGCCTCGCACTAATCCACCAGCCCCGACTGCAAACCAAATGGTGTCAGTGCCTACTCTGCTGACAAGCGCATCACCAAGCTCCAGTAGGGAATTAACCGCAGGGTAGAACAATCTTATTGATGATATCAATCCATGGTGTTTCCTCTACAGCGATGCGCATATGCCCCAGAACTATCTGCGTGGCAACTTACAACAAAAGGTGGGGGAGCAACGTAGCTAAGGCATAGTGACAGAAAATGGAGGTTATGTATATGCCTCACCACAAATGGAGAGTGTGGTCCTTGCCGCACAAATGCAAGGAATGTCTTTAGAACAATAATCTGATAGTGCTCCTGATCATGCGCTCTTCTCCTGGATGGAGGAAGAAGAAATGGTGTTTGCTAATGACGCATTCATATCCAAAACACCGCAAGTGCAGTCTGATTATAACACACGCTCAAAGAGGAGATTCACCGGCGAGTTAGTTGTTTCGTATCCAGACAGCTCACAACTCAAAGGCGTTTATGATCAGATTCCCAGTGCTTCAACCGTCCCTTCACCTTCTCAACCACAGAAGGAAATTATTATAGCAAGAACCAAGGAGCAAAAAACTTCGAGTTTGTCACCTTTTAATGTGGTAGAGCAATTGAAGAAATCATTTGCTAATGTGTTTCTATGAGACATTCTAGCCACCCTAGAACAAAAGACACTACTACAAAAGGTGCTTCAAGAAGAGGTCAACCAGGCACCAACAGGGCCGCTTGCCAGAATAGAGGTTGTTTATCAAATACCGCCCGCTAAAGTCCTTGCAAATAATACAAAGGAATCCCCTACCGAAGACAAGAGTAATTTGAAACCTCAGCCCTTCTTCTTGACTCTCATTATAGGAAAGAAGTTATTGCACAACGCTATGATTGATTCTAGCGCTAGTACCACAATTATGCCTAAACAGATAGTCGAAGCTTTGGGATTCAGCTACGAACCTATGAAAAGAGGGGTAATGCAGCTTGATGGTAATAAAGTTGAGATAGTAGGTGTCATCAAAGCGCTTCCTCTAACTCTATTTGCTTGTCCTGGTATCACGGTCCTACAAGACACAGTGATTATAGATGTTCCTCCTATGTTTGGTATCTGTCTATCCCGAGAAGTTACTTCAAAGGTGGGTGGATAGCTATCCTTGGATTGGTCACATCTGATACTTAGGACCAAACACGATGCAAAGATGAAGATAGAATCAGAGGCTTTACATTCTGAACATGTAGCGGATGAAGCCTTGATCAATTTTGAAGCCGCGCATACCTCTATCACCAAGCAAAAAAATTATTGTGTTGAATTGCTAGAGTCCAAGAGAAAGTGAGCGGAGATCAGAATGATAAAGAATATGCTCTATTGAGCGAACACATGGAAAATAATCCTTTCGGCAATTATCATGCTACAGGATTGGGCACATATGTAATTTATGATCAAGACCAAGTGCTTCTGAAGGTCACCAAAGAATCCAAAGGTAGCCAAGTAAATGAGCTATGGACACTATACTTTGACAGAGCAAGAAGCAAAGTGGGTGTTGGAGTAGGGATATATCTAATATCCCCACAAAGTGAAAAATTGTTGAGGTATTTTCGCTTTCATTTCACATGTTCAAACAATGAGGCTGAATATGAAGGATTAGTCCAAGGCTTAAGCCTTGCGGAATGAATGGACATTAAGCAATTAATTATGTTTGGAGATTTTGAACTGGTAGTTAACTGGGTCCGAGGAATTTTTGTGGCAAAGAATGTCCGCATGAGATCTTATCGACACTAAGTTTGGGACCTGATTGATGGTTTTGAAGCTTTCAACATCAAGACTATTCTTCAAAGACAAAATAGCAACACAGATCGCATGGCTGTGATTGGTGTTCAATTTGATCCTATCTCTGACCTTCTTCATAACAAACATTCAGTATGAGTACTAGTCCGACCAGCAATCCCAAAAAATGATTAGAGTTGGAAAGTTTTTGAAAGCGATGAACACATTGCCTCGTTTATCTAGCACTCAGGGGAGTTCGCCGATCAGCTTCAACCAAAGATTGTCGAGGCTTATAAAGGACAAATTATGTAGCTCAAATCTAATAAACTTCTGAAAGGATTGATTACTCTTGAAAACTTTTTCGATTGTGATGATGCAAGAAATGATAAGCGGAAGTTCGTAGCGGACAAAAGTGATTATGTGGACCTTCGGGTCTCCGATGGTAGGAATCTCTAAGTCGTAAAAAATGTCTCGCACCATGATAAGGAAAGGCTCATTAGTTTCTGCAAAAATTATGGAGTAGTGGCTTGGTCCTATGATGATCTGGAGGGATACGATCCTGGGATCATTCGACACACTATTGAGCTAACAGAAGGTGCAAAACCAATTCGACAAAAATAGAGGCCAGTCAACCCTAAAATTGAAGCCCTAATGGTGCAAGAGCTAACTAAGCTCATTAAGTCACGCATTGTCTTCCCAATCAAGCATAGTACTTGGGTATCGAATTTGGTCCCGGTCCAAAAGAAGAATGGAGATATTCATTTATGTGTGGACTTCCGAGACCTAAACAAAGCATCCCTAAAGGACCACTATCCACTACCTTCAATGGAGTTAATCCTACAAACAGTTGTAGGATCATAAATGTTTTCTCTGTTGGATGGTTTGTCTGGCTACAATCAGATCCAAGTTAAAGAAGAAGATCAACCGAGACTATGTTCACCACAAAGTGGGGAACATTTGCATATGCTAAAATGCCTTTTGGTTTATCCAATGTAGGGGCGACATTCCAGTGGGCGATGGACATCACATTGAACGAACTAATCAATAAGTTTATTCTAATTTATTTGGATGCTCTTATTGTGTTCTCTAAATCTAAGGATGATCACTTTTATCATTTAGAATTAGTTTTTCAAAAGTGTCAGGAATTCGAAGTTTCCTAAACCCAAAGAAATGTGTATTTGGAGTACCGTAGAGTAAGCTATTGGGGCATGTTGTGTCTAAAGAAGGTGTTTCAATTGACCTTGAACGAGTAAAGGCTATCAAAGAAATTCCCCTTTCGGTAAATAAGAAAGGTGTTCAGTCTTTCCTGGGCAAAGTAAATTTTGTCAACAAGTTTATTTTTGATTTCACATAAATAATTAGGCCGATCACCCTGATGCTGAAGAAAGATCAAACATTCAAGTGGACGACCGAAGCTCGGGAAGCTTTTGAAAAGGTCAAGGAAGTTATTTCCACAGCTCCGGTGCTGGTTAATCTAGATCAATCCAAGGATTTTATAATGTATGCGTTCAGTAGTGTGTCCAGTATCGCTACTGTCCTAACCCAAAAGGACAATGAAGAAAGAGGAGAACATCAAGTGGCGTTCTACTCCCACACCCTAAAGGAATATGAGGCGAATTATAATTTCGTTGAAAGACAGGCCTTTGCAATAGTGAAGGGACTTAAAAAGTTTTGCCATCTATTTCCTGCAACAGGGTGATTGTATATGTCGCACATTCTAGTGTGCATGAATATATCATGGAAGGGGAGATCACAGAAAAAAAAGGCTAATTGGATCACCAAGATCCTTGAATATGACATTGAATTCAAGCCTACTAAAACTATTAAAGGAAGAGGACTGTGTGAGTACATGACACAAAACGAGGAGGTACCTACCGCAGAGGAGCAACCGAAGCTCGTCTTGATGAATGAACCAGAATCGAAAGGTGGTTGGCTGACTAATAGAATAAGGTTCATGCAAACCGGAAAGTATCCGCTAGGTCTCTCATCCCAAAAAAGGAGGTATTACTAGTTGCAAAATTGCGGATATACGCTAATAGAGGGGGTCCTTTTCAAAAGGAATTTCAATGGCATTCTCCTACGATGCGTCACTTCAAAGCAAGCAAAGAGGATCCTCGATGCATTCCACAATAGCGCTACAGGCAGACATTTCTCTGCTAAGACCACCACCATTAAAATCATGCGTGTTGGCTATTATTGGCCTACACTTTTTAATGACTCCCACTCTTTGGTGAAGGTTTGCAAAAAATGCCAGTTCTTTACTGATAGAAGGAAAGATTCTGCAATGGCCCTCAAACCCATAGTGGCGGACGAACCATTTGCACAATGGGGCCTGGACTTCATCAGAATGATGAACTCGGTTTCTAGCGCTAGACACAAGTGGATTCTGATCGCCAAAGATTACTTCACAAGGTGGATGGAGGCTGTTCCCCTTAAAAGCACAATAGAAACAAAGATTGTTGATTTCCTCGAGGAATTGGTGACAAGGTTCGGCCCTCCAAAAACTATCATTTCGGATAATGCAAGAGCTTTTTTAGGCACAAAGGTATGTCACTTTGCATTAAAGAATGGCATATTCCTCAATACATCATCAAACTATTACCCATAGGGAAATGGCCTAGCAGAGTCAACAAACAAGAGCCTAGTTCGACTCCTTAAAAGGATTGGTTTGGAACACCAGAGGAAATGGCATAAAAACCTTCAGCATCACTCTGGGCAAACCGCATAACTCCTAAGTAAGTCCTTAAGACTTCCTCTTATGAGTTGGTATACAGGAAAGAGATGCTGCTACCTATATCCATGGAGATTCCAGCACTGCAATTGTTGAAATCTCTCGAGATAGAACAAAATGACACCATGGAGATTCGACTTTCCAAACTATTATTACAAAAAAAAATGGAGAATACTCTAATAGCCATGACAAATCATCAACAAGTGGTCAAGCGATGGTTTGACAAGAAGGCTTCCGACCAAGGTCTAAAATGCAGAGACTTAGTGCTAAAGTATGATAAAAGGGCTGCAAAGCTAGGTCAACATGGTAAATTTGATAGCCTATGGGAGGGCCCCTTTAAAATCATTCAGTGCAAAGAACATAATGCTTTTGAGTTGGAAAATATGGAACATGAACCCCTAGGAATCCCGGTCAATGGGATTCATCTTAAGTTGTTCCATTAGGCGCTGAGCTCTATTTTTATACATATGTGAATAGTGCTTTTATCTTTTTTCATTTCTTTGGCCGGTCTTTTCCGAAATTAGTTTGTGCTTCGGCGAAATTAACCCATTATTATTGGCGGGTGGAATACCAGAATTTTCTTTACACAGAACACACCCATGTGCAGAGAAATAGTAAAATGAAAGTTGTGAGCCCATAAAACTGAAATACAAACTGAAGAAGAGAACATGGATTTTCTTTAAAAAAGATATATATCTATTCATATATTTTTTTACATTGCAAAAGTGGCTGGGAAGCCATAATCCAAAAATTTACAAGTATCTGAGCTATTATATATATGGTGGCTTTTTTCTTGGCTTATATACAAGCTATAAGGCAGGTATTCTGAGTAGCAGCAAGAAATTGAGTGAATAGGGAGACATTTGTTGAGTAAGCAAGGGGTTTTCATCCAAAGGCATGGTTGGCAGCAATTGACGCATTAACAGCAGCATCCACCTTTTCCTCGTCCACAGGTTCTTCGACAACACTGGCAACATCATTCGGCACAACCGCCATTGGCAGGGGGAATACCAGGTTCTTGAAATTAGTATACCAATCTACGTCGTAGAAGGGTATTACGTTGTAACTACGAAACATAAAATGTAAGGCCTGAATAACCCTCTCTTGGTGCTCGTTGCGAGTCTGTAGGCAGAATCCGTTGAGAAACGACAACCAAATGACAACAACTTCTTCCTCGATAAAGTGATGCAAGTTGTTGGCTGCCGACAAACCTACTCCATAGGCAGCATGAGCAACAACCTCACCGAGACCATTCAGGTACTTTTTGGGGAAGATTTCTTTAACAAGTTTTAAGATAAGCGGTCGGGGGACGTTGATGTCTAGCATGGACGCTACGAAGTGGGAGCATATGTTGGTGTTCACCCGATACTTTTCCTCATACTCTATGCAATCTTTGTCTAGAACCCACTTTATGGCTATCAGGACCAAATAATGTTTATTCTTGGTCATCTGTTTCAGCCTCCTAGTAGAAACCTCCCCTAGGAATGTCGTATGTGACTTATATGAGGTTAAACAAACTGGAGTGTCCATAGTTCTGACACTATTCTTATGCTTTTGAACTATGCCGAAATTTATCTATCACCTAACCTATAAGAAGGCTTGCTTAAAACTCTACTACTGACCTATCACTACTCAAATGCTAAGTATGTTTTCCTCACTACTTACTAGCCTATTTATAGAAAAAATGACAAGACGCATGCTAATTTGTTTCGAGAAAACGTGATAATAAGTTAGTTGCTAGCTTGAAATGCATGCTTGCGTTTGCTCACATTTCTGAGCCAGTTGCATCTGTGAGAATATGGCTAAATGCATGCTAGATTAATAGGAGCTAATTAATTAGCTTTAAAAAGGTGGCGCTCATTGACAGTAAGACGCACGGTCGTAGGCTATTGTGTCATCTCACAAGTGTTCCCAAAACCCAAGGCGATATTCATATCTTTTCAGGCCGTGATCGTTTGCTTTAGCGTAATCATTTCGACCAAGATATTAATTACCAGCGCATGCTAACGCAAGGTTAGAAAGCAAATTGCCAGCTCAAGTTCCAAGGGGATCACATCGTATCACACGATTGCCAAACACAATAATGAACTTCGGCCGCCTCAAAATGGCAAGCAGTTCATTTTGCACGAATTGCAAAATTAATGGTACATGCCGAATTAAATGCAAAAGGCATGCTTCTGCCTACCACCTTGAGGAAATATTGCTAAATATTGCTTGAAAAGGCTTAATATTTTAAAGTCTTTTCACAAACGCCAAAAGAGAAAAGTGCAGAAAAGTGCAGAGCTGAGAAAAATTGTAGAGCTAGGAACTTGCAAAGATCTTCAAAGAAAGAAAAATGTTAGAGACTTCATCTCAGCCAATGCAAGAAGAAATTAGCCAGGAGCTGTTTACAGCCATACGTTCTTCAGAGGAGGTATATGTCTATGAGGATGTGGCATACGCTACGCCTGGTATACCCAGCAGGCCAAAAAGGGCCTATACAAAAGAACTGATAGGCCCAAGAATTGCAGAAACCAAAAAAGTGTTGAAGAGAAATGGAATAATGTCTATGATTCACGACTTGCGAAAAACCGTAAGTCCCTTAGGGAGGCAGCCTGTGTAAGGTTGACGACACCAAATGCAGACCAATCTGCGGCGAAGAGAGTTTGGTACAGTGGTCTCCTTCAATACATGGTCCCACTGGTGCACTATTGCCCGGAGGTAGTTGATGCTGCTATCCAACGTTATAATCCTGATACCCACTACATTGAAGACCGCAGCTTAAGGGTGCACATCACTCCACAGGTCATATGGCACATGTTATGCATCCCAGATCCAAGTAAGAGAAGAGAGAATATCGAGCCCTTTCACCTTGGCAAATGAGAGAAAATATGGAAGAGGATGAAAAAGAACTCAAAGTTTTTGTTGGAGGAGACTCGTAGGAAAGGCATCCCAGCCACTAAACTGCTAGGTATTCCATTGTCACGTGGTGCATTATGCGACGATCTCCAGGATGTCATGTCCATGCTAGCCTTTGTGTGCGGCCAAGACTCTGATGAGAAGGTGGAGACCTTTCAATTGGGATCGACATTCCAATTTCACAAGCAACATGATCTTTTCTGGTACGATTTTGCTAAGTTTATAGTAGAAGAGATGATACGACAAATTGAGAATTACCAGGCAGAGAAGAAATTTAGGTTTTTTTCTTTCCTGGTCCACATGTTTCTGCATCAAAACCCAGATTTCTTCGCCCAGTATTTTTTATTATCAATTTTTGATGAGCAAAATAAAAGGAAGTCAGTGTCCACATGGACGCCTTTTCTTTCTGCATTATATGATTATTATGTGTTTTTAGACTATTTCATAGCTTTGGTCTTGCACAATTTAATCGAAAAAGGCAATATAATCTGGCTCGATAAGGAGTAGACCAGATTTATGCAGAGTTTCACCCTTGCTTATGACTGGTTCTTAGGTAAAGATTTTACGATCCTCCAGATGCGGGGCTTTACTGGCAAACCTTTACTACTTCTAGTCTGTGTCACAGATAAAGTGCTCACACTGGAAATGTTTTGACAGGTGTGTATAATTGATTTTACCTTATGTAGTAGCGAAAAGGTCAAGAGGAAGGGATTCTTCTCTTGTCCGAAGAATTTCAAGTCTGTAACTCTGATAAAGAAATAATCAGACCAGTTGTTGGAGGACAAGCTGACCTATCTAGGGTTGGTACCGGTAAATGATAAGTGGGAATACAACCCTTTCGATGACTTTTCAGAGCCACACATGAGAGTTACCCATGTTCCCCAACCATATTGGGAGAAGCGGCGTAACCCGCTGGTGGACAAAGATGAAAATTTTGTTGAATTAGCGTGTATCCCTACGCAGGACATTAGAGATCCATGGCACAAGTTCTACTTTGTTGTGGCGGTGGCCCAGGATAATATCCTCATGGAGTGCGACATGTACAATAGGTTGAAGAAAGATGAGGAATGGAGTGAGAAAAAAAATAGCGGCTTTCTGGAAGTATCGCCAAGAAATTGCACAAGTGGATGCTCCTTACAACAAACTGAAGGATGACCGAGAATTTGAAAAATGGTGGAAGGAGGACCACCCCAGCCCGAGCTCTAGTATTAATAGGAGCAGAGACCCGGAGGAAGGATCCGAGGAGTAGGAGGAGGAAGCGGCGACATCGGCCTCGTCTGCGCTAAGAGAAAAAGGCCCAGGACAACCCTCCTATGTGGCCACGAATGTGTGCTTTAATATATCAAGGGGCTCACATACACTCACTTAGGCTGCTAAACCAGCCAGGTTATCACTACAACAAACGAAGATGATTGCCGAAGCTAGAGAGACTCCACCTGCGAAACGACAGTGCACAGAGTATTATCGGAGAGGGTTTGCAAGAACTCGCCGGAGGAAGAGTATTCACAGCTAGCCAGGAACCAGAGGTTGAGGGGGAGTTGTTGAAATTTCTGGAGCCGCTAATAACTAGTCAATAGGTAAAATTCTCTCCTTCTTCTCTTACATCTCATTCCTTGGTATCTGCCCCTGCCTCATTGGCGATCCCTACCATAGGTATTGGCCCTCTGCCTTCTACTTTTAGTCTGACATATTCAGTAGGCTTCGCCCAGTTTTCGCAAACTGCTCTACTCATCTTTACTCCTCCGCAAATCCTTACACCCACCATTGCTGCTTAGACCTTTCTCACCTCGCTTTTGGAAAACATTCCCCCTGTGAGTACCCCTTCTTTTTCCACTATAATTGCAGACCCTCTTCCATCGCAACAGGCTGACACCCCATTGACAACTCCACCATCCCAGCCAATGAGTCTTACAACTGATTCTCCAATTCAATCATTACAAATGACTAGCCCTACTATTGGTTCTCAAACCAAACTATGGAATGTGCCCTACTTCTCCCCACAAACTGTCACTCTCTAGAAGAAACAAATGCCTGCACCTATAAAGGGTACCTATCCCTATGCCTTGTCTTTCGGTGCTCCTTTCGCAGGTGGACTAGTTTCCTCATCAGTCGAATTCTTAGCATAGATAGATTGTAGAAAAGAGGCATGCGTAAATAGAATGAGAAAGCACAGGGCAAAAGATGATAGTGTTTCTGCTAAGCCAAATATACAAACTCTTTATGATGAGGCCCGACAAGAATTGAAGTTCGCAACCATGTACCCGCAGGTAAGCAAGCCTCAGGGACAAATGCAACCAGAAGACTATGATATATATGTTGTGGGATTCGACATGAAGGTAGCCCGACCGCAAGATAAAGTTGAAATCATGGAGGAAACGCAACGGGTAGTCACTTCCGACATCCTTAAAACTGGTCGCCAGCTAAAGAAGAAGGATGAGCAGCTTAAAGCAGCAAGAGAAAGGGTTAGTTTTCTGGAGAGGAAAGAGAAATGCTTAGAGGCAGATATTGCTCGCATGACTGAAAGGGTGCTGGCAATAGAGGATGAGAGGAACAGACTTCAAGGCAAAATTGCGAAGACTCAGGTTGCCGACCCTGGCATAATAAAAGAGCTACAAACTAAGAACCAGGAGGCAAAGCAAAATCTGCAACTGAAAGATGAAGAACTGGAGCATCTCCGCCTTGAGTATAGTCAGGGGATGACAAAAGAATGAGGAATTGGAACGCCAACAGGCTCAATATGAGCAAAAAATACAAGAGAAAGAGGCCAAATTTAAAGGCCTAAAAGCTCAAATAGAGGAAGAGATCTGAGAGACAAAAGCTTCTCTAGACGAGCACTTAGCAAATCACTCCCGAGCCGAGAAGAATTGGAATAAAGAAATGAGCAGCTCTGCGAAACAGCTGGCGTTCGAGAAAAAGAAAAAGGAAAAATTGGCTAAGGCCATTATTTCAAGAGACGCGGAGATTGCTTCTCTTAAAAGCTCTCCTGCCTCCCTCTACACAACCATGCATTATTCCGCTGATTAAGGAATTTTACATTTCCCACTGGGAAAGGATTAAAGTATTTTGCCTAACACTGCAGCTTACTCTCTGATTCATCGCCAAGGCATCAAGGCTAAGCTAAGAGGCCCATGATACGGTTGAACAATTCCCATGATTCATCTTGGAGAGAGTTCTTGAAGCCAAAGATCTGCTCATCAAGCTATTATCAGTCTTTGATGAGAGCCTGGTCGGAGTGGGTATTGAGGATCGGGATACTGCTGCTTAAATGATAAACAAATTCATCCATTGCAACTCTGCCTTCCAACGCACTAAGGCAGTCGTGGCTATTATGAGTAATACACTAGATAACATACAGGGAAGTTTCTTCGAGTTAAGCAAGATGGGATTGTCATCCCTATTCCTTGAGGATGGCTCTATTGCCATGACCGAGTAGATTTCGGAAAAGATAGAAGAGAAGGAAAATGACTCAAAGGCTTTTAGGGAGTTTAGCCATCCTCCCACGATGACTGACATTGAGGGAGTCATTCATTCGCTCTCACAACTACTATTTCATATATAAGCAGGGGTCAGTTTACCCAATGTGCTGCCTCACAAAGAAACTATTGATCTAAGTGGAGCACACGAGAATTTGCGCAACATAGTGAAGCCATCTGAGGATGAATGGTCGCCTTTGCAGGAAGCTCTTTCCAATCTCTAACTCCATTAGCCTAATGAAATGAAATTCTAGTATGCAGAACCAGAGAAATTTTGGGTTCTCTGTTCCTTAGTCGAAACGCCCCTAATAGTCACCAAAAGTTGTTAATAAATATGTAACCAGCCCTTTTTGGGTTTATTTTTCTATACACTGGCCTGTACATCGCCAGGTTTGCTTGGCCTTTTATCAAGGTTTTGATCTGCCGCTCCATGTGTCTACTCTTCGCAACTTCGAGTATCGACATTCCCTTCAGATCCCAGGAAACTCCGCTGTGCCTCCACGTGTTGCGGCTGTGGGATACCTTTGGTTCTTGTTTCCTTGACGCCTCATTGGACTGCGAAATGCTACCATGAAGCCCTCGTTCCTAAAAGGTGCTGGCAGGCCCCATAGTTGCTGACTGTCGTATGCACTTGCAAATCCTTCAGCGCGGAAATGAATTAGCAACCGCGGGTAGCGAAATGCTGCCACGCGTCTCTGTTGCACCCAGCTGACGATTGTTCCCTTTGTTGTCGGTGAAGGCTCCGATCATTTGACACGTGTAGCCTCAACGCAAACCCTCTGCAGCGAAGGGAGAAAGGGTTCATGCGGGCAGCGAAAGGCTACTACGTGCCTAACCAGCGGATCTCATATAAAGGCAAGAGATTGCATGAACTGAATGAGGTTATTGGCTACTGCGTGTCATCATTATTCGCTTAGGAGGGTGACACTTGTCTAACCAAGACCACCGCCATCATTGTAGAGGATGTACTTGTGCCCGGGATGACTGGATGTTTTGTTCCGGATTGATCCTGTTGTAACGGCCTTGGGAATATTCTGATTTAGGCATCATTGCCAGGGATCACAAGATCTTTTCTATTACTACTCTCCAAAGCGGTGGGAAGTTTTTCATGCTATATATACTTTTCTCTGTGATGAGAAAAAAGGGTTCAAAATCTAAAATAAATATGCTGGTTTTAGTAAAAGATGCCAGACCTTTATTACTGTTTTATTTAATTGCAAAAACTCTTAGATTGTGCCAGTTGTTCGGCCTCTTTGTTTTTCATGCTATTTGATCAAACTGTGAACTGTGCTTTTCATTGTCTTGACATTTTATTTGAGAACTTCTATATATGTTGGATGCAAGTTTGCTTACCTATATAATGTCTAAGGACTCTTCTTGGTATTAGGAATGTATGCAATGTTATTTTAGGTCAATGAATGAACTATCTATGCTATAATCTTAATTCTATGATGTTTTGGAACACTTTAACACCATTCAGACCCTTAAATCTATGATTTATCGCACGCCCATCATTAAATATTGGCGCATCGCCTTAGGTTAGACTTTATTTTATTATATTTGCTTCCTTTTCCCTTTCCAAGCCCCATTATAGAAGAAGTCAGCTTCTCTAAAAATTCGGAGGTTACTCAGTTTAGCGCAAAAGGTCCCCCTTAAACTGAGTTTCCCATAAGACTCTGTTACCTCGTCAATTTTTGGCATCAACAGGAAACACAGGCCAAAATACCACCAGGAGCAAAGGTTCGGACCTAAAATCAACGGGAACAACCAAGGCCCAATAGGAAAGGGGGCCCCAACAGGACAAAAACAAGGAGAAGGCCTAACACAAAAAAACACCAAGTGCTACCCCAACACGCCAGTTAGAGCTAGAGACAGGCCAAAACTCCATAAAATCAACCATAGGGAGACACCACCATTCCACAGAGGTGGGACAAAAACCCAAAACACTCCAAGAACTAAAAATCCCAAAAGAAAGCCACCAAACAATTAGCGGAAAGAAGCGAAGGACAACCAAGAAAAAACAAGAAGCAAAATAGGCCAACATGAGGAGCCCCCAAGCCCTCCTACTATGCTGAATAAGAGCAAAAATAAGCCCAATTTGCATCTGAACTTCCTCAGAGAAGCTAATGCTCCACACCCACTACAAGGAGAGTAGCTAGAACAAGAGCAGGAAGGGCAAACACAACCAAACCGAGAGAGGGAGAAGGAGATAGCCTCCTCCAGTCACGCCAAGAACAACAACCTCAATATGACCCACGAATAGAGGAAAGAGAGCAGGCACCATGCTAGAGAAGGTCTTGACCCAGCTCCCACACAACACCAAATGGGAGGAAAGGAAATCTTCGCACTGCCCGGGAGAAAAGCACCATAGAGGCGACAAAAGGCAAATAACTGAACCCCCAACATCCTCATCATCGTCTGCATTTGAATCATCCTCACTACCAAAATCTCCATTCAAACCTGCGCCGCAAGAGTAGTTCCCGCTCGACGCCATCAGGTCAATTTTAGTATGCTTTCATTAGTTGGTTTCTAGACTGTATATTTTTATTTGATTGCGTACCGACAAAAGGTTTATTTTTGTTGAGATAATTCAAAGGATTGATTGGTAGGATGTGTTTATGAAAAAAATTAATGGCTATGCTAGAAAGCATACGAGACTTCTATTCAATCTATTTTAGGCTTGGAAATAGAATTTAATAGAATGTAAAGAGTTCCAAAATCAAGAGAACAATCTAGGATTTATGCTAGTTAGAATTGTTTTTTTATACTCTCTAGTCTATATTAAGAGGAGTCCTTCAAATTAAATACAAACCTTTTAACAACTTTCCAATGGCTTAAAACAATTATAATAGAATTTAACTCAAAGTTTAATTAGGTCTAGATTTAGAGTTGAACATTAATATAAATAAAATCTTAAGTTATAGTATATAATATATTATATTAATATAATAAATTAAGATCTAATATATAATTTAATACTTTTACATACTATAATACATATACTATATAATGTCTAATATATAAGATAATATATTTATATAATAAAATTATAATATTTAGATGTTAATTAACATATATATTGCCAATATTAATCTAAAATATATTGGCCCGTTAAGGGGTTTAGCTGGGTTAATCTAGTTTCTAAGGGACCAACAGAGGTTGCTTGGGAAAAACCGATGGAGAGATGGTGGAAAGTCAATTTTGATGGTGCCTCCAAAGGGAACCTTGGACCATCAGGGGAAGGTTTTATTGTATGTGATTGGAAAGGGAATGTGTTGGCCTTTGGGGCAAATAAGTTGGAGGTGGGGACGAACAATGTAGTTGAAGCATCAACAACATTAACGACAATTAGACTTGGTAAAAAATTGGGGGCTTCAAAGATACATCTAGAAGGTGGTTCTCTAATCATCATCTAGGCAATAATGAAGGGAAGCATTGATGCGTGGCATTTGAAGAATTTAATTGTGAAAATTAAGGAGTTAGCATCTTTCGAGGATTTCGTTGTGAGCCACGTAAGGAGATATGGGAATGTAGAAGCAAACATTTTATCAAAGTGGGATTTAATTTTTAAAGAAGTTGGTGAGTTAAGGATTGAAGATTTAAGGCAATTGGATTTTGAGGAGGCGATTAATGAGAGGAGGGAAGTACTCATAAATTAATGAGTAAGAAGTAATTTGGATCGTAGTTTGAAGTGACTGAAGGGATGTTGAAGAGTTGGGTGGTGGCGGGGAATGTACGTTATGCATTAATGGCTGAGTGTGGCAAATTAATGTGGATTAAACTCTCTAAGTACTTAGTTTTTGATGCCTCTTCTGAGTTTTTTAGTGGTGAAGAATTATTGAAATGGTCTAGTTTTGGGTGTTAGCTCTGGAGTTGCAGACCTTCAATGGAGGAAAATTTCATGCTCGTGACAAAGCGACAACTTTGTCCATTTCATGGTGAAGTTTCAGAGAGGAGACTGAAAGGGATGTTTTTATTTAGTGATGAAAGGCTGGTGCAGTGTGTGCAGTTGATCTTGGGCACGGGGTTTGGAATTCTCAGGCACATGTTTCACACAAACATGAATGTTTATTCTTTGATCATGGCATGGGGGCTAGATGTGGGAGAGACGGTGAAAACAATAAAGAAGGTGATGGAAGCAATTGTGCATAGAGATTTCTTGGAGGGAATGAACTCAATTTTGGAGTGGGTCATTCCAGGTGAAGGGTTGGATGTGCATGAAGGAATTGAAACTGCAAAAGGGAATGAGTTTGAGGGATACATAACTTTTGTGCGATGGCCAGAAGGGATCCTTAAAGCCCAATGGAGAGAGGAAGCCAAACATGGGTGGGAGGCCTTGAAGTTGTTTGTGGAGCTGATGGAGGTGGAAGCGGTGATTGCCCAAGCACAAGCAAAAGCTGATGGAATGGAAAGAAAAGAGCTACGTCCTCAAAAGAGGAAGGATATGAGAGCGTCAGGGAGCGGCGCGGACCTGGGTAGCTTGACATGAGCTTTACAATTTTTTATGTTTCTTTTGTGAATATAAATTTTAAATCTTTGTTGATTATGTTTGTTAAATTTGGGGGTTTAGCCCTATGAGGGATGTAATGGGGTAGCGTTTGAGTGCAAGGTGGTCGAGGTAGGTACAAGTTTTTTGCTGTGTAAGTATTTCTGAGGACTTTCTTGAATTCAAAGTAGATGTCCAGGGTGTTTGATTAAGGTATGGTAGGTTTTTTGTTAAATTTCTAAGACATTGGTGGTATTTGTAGGTGATTTTTTGGGGTGGTAGGAGGATGCATGAAAAACAAGAAGATGATGTATTTGACTTTATGATTTAATAAAATAAAATCTTATTATCGAGCAAAAAAAATATTAATCTAAAATATATTATATTTTATTATATATTAGAAAAATCTAATAATATAATATATTAAAATTTTGAAAATATCTACTATACTAAATTATTAAAAATTAAAATATAATATTATAATATTATATCCTTTTCATATAATATATTATTATATAATATATTAAATTATAAATTAAAATCATATAATCTAAACATTATATTATATATATGTTATATATATTATATTATAATATTATAATCTAAAAAATAGTGGGTGGAAGGTCAGATGACTTGCCACATCGGTGGGTGGCAAGTCTGTCTTGTGGGGTGCAAATGTGATGGAGTGGTGATATGGTGGCCACGTCATCTGCAAGGAGAGACCCCTCATTTTTTTGATGGCAAGTACTATAATGATGATGAAATATTTATGAGAAGGCTTGCATTGGTTTTTGGCACGTTTGGCATAGGCTTCAATAGTCATGTCAAGATCGTCTGACATCTTTTTCTCACATGCCCACTCATCCGAATGATGGTAGTGTAGGATAAGCTGGTGGATATGAGTTGGCATGATGTATAACATAATAATGGGTGGCGTCTTTCCATCTATTTGAGAAGTTGGCGAGGTTAGTGAAATTTATTCAATTTTCATTTATTCCCTTGGGTGCAAAGCTTCAATGGCGGAACGCTCCAAATTCATTGTGGAAATGGAAATAGAGTCGATGGTTTCTTTCGAGGTGGACACTTTGATATCTCTCGACAGTAAGGATCAACAAAATACTTTTCGGGGTGTCACTAATCAACGCCTCAAGTGCATCCTATTGAATATTGACCCTCTCATCGTTGTGGTTGTGAAAATGATCTTGGGAAAAGGGCATTTGGAGGACAAGGAAAACTTTAGGACAAACACGTAGATTGTGTCATGGTTTATGGCATTGGTTCTAGATAATAGATTTCCCAAGGTGGAGGCGAAGGCACTTGTGGGCAAGCTCTTTAAGAAGAGTCTGCTTGGCAGCTTGGAGGAGATCTTGAAAGTGGCCTTCCTTGGTAGGAGCATCCCGCAACCCTGTGAGATGGACTGAGTAAAAGCGCAAGGTGAGGTGGTAAAGCTTTATCCCTTCCTTTTGGATTTAAAAGGAATGCTATTGGTGAAGCACAAAATGATTGTTGTAGTTGCGATTAGCTTCTTGAAGAAGATTTTTCGGATGGAGGAAGTGAGCGACTTTGAATGGGCCAGAGAATTCAATCAATTTACAAAAGCCAACAACTTCATGTAAGCTTTAGGTGCCTCTTATTTCCTGGTGACAAAGTGGTGGGTGTGGGTCTAGTAATGTCTTTTGTTAATTTGTCTGTAAATATTTGTAGGGATATGTAGGCACAATTTAATACCGTTTTTGTAATTTTGTAAGAAATCTTGAAAAGTATAGGTAGTTTGCTAGGGTTAGGTGCTTGTTCCATCTAGTTTGCAGTCTTCGGTGTTCATACGGTGGTAGGCAGGAATTGCCAGTTTTGTATTGCAATAGTAAGGGTTCTATCGTTTCTTCCAGTCATGGGTATGGTCATGTGGGGGTGTCAAAGTACAGGTAGGGTTTGCCTGGATGTTCACTTTAGGGTTGGCTCTCAATGTCAGTGGTTTCCTGCAATGCAGACGCTTATATATTTTTTGACAAATATGATATAAACAATCTTACGAAACAAAAAAAATATTATAATCTAATATATAATAAAGAAATATAATATAATATATAATAAAATACTTATTTATTAATATAATATATAATATATATAAAAATAATCTAATAATATAATATATTTTAAATATATTATTTTAAAATAATTATTCATCATTATGAATTAATTATTTTGTCACATAATATTGATATAGATTTTTTTTTTTTTTTTTACAATTATAATATTAATATTAACATTTATTAGTTATTTCATGCCTACTCTATAAATCAATTAGATAACACATTCTTAACAACACATATTTTAATGACAATACTACAAAGACAAATACTCAACACTAAGTATTACTTATTTTACTTATTTATTTTTCTTCTAAATATTGTTAGTATTTATTTTTATATATGAAACTATTGTTAGTATTTATTTTTACATATGAAACTATAATAACAACTGCCTAAAACTTTTATATAATTTTAATTTTAACAAAAAAATTATCACTAATCACACATTTAAATCACTTTAATGACACCAAATGCATCTTCACAATACATGTTTGAAAAGTTTAAAGTTTAAGGTGCAAATATATCCCTATTTATAAAAAAACTTACCCATTAACTATTTTTAACATGGAGAAAACATGTTAAGGTTGCATATTATGTATATAGTTTCAAGCCGAGAGTATGATCTACAGTGGCAGCCAAATCTCGTTAACTTTTTTGGTATTTTTTAAAAAATCGACATGCCAGTATTGTGGGAAGCTAGCATTAGAAGAATATATTTAAATGGAAGACTTTTTCCACACGTTGCTGCCAACATTTAAAAGTTAAAACCCTCGGTGGCTAATGCAGAGACGTTATACGTTGCATTGAAGAGGCGGCTAAAACAGAGGCGTTACACTTGCATGAAAGACTAGCAGAGGTGGCTAAAACAGATGCTACACTTGCATGAAAGACTGGCAGAGGCAGCTAAAATAGATGCGTTACACTTGCATGAAAGACTGGTAGACTATTTTGGTAGAGTAGTGGACGAGCGGGTTGGCTTGGCAATGGAATATAAATAAAACATGGCCCTCAGGTATTCCATCGGTACAGTGCAATCTACATTTTTTTTTTTTAATATTTTGTCTTGCATTTGAACTGTTACTAATCTGTGTGCTATCTTCTGTAGTGAGTAACAAGTCTTCAATTCCCAAAAGCAACTTTCAGTCTGCAAATTTTCGATATCGGGTATGTTTGATATCCATTTGCAACTTTCAAGATTCTATGATTCAAATAATTGATTCCGTGTGTTTGTTTTTATTTTTATACACGTCTGGCCAGCCGAGCCATTAGAATTTATTATGGTCAATAGTGAGTGTAGTACACGATTCTTGCACCTAAATCATTTTTTCTTTTGAAATTACTGAGTTTCCTTTTTCAAGCTAGATACCATGGGATGCTTTAGTTTAAACTTTAGGATTGATGGTATTCTAATAATACCAGAGTTATTGCTTGATTTTTATTTTGCTTCTGTTTCAAAGATTGTCAGTGATTTTAGTTTGGATGTTCAATTTCATGTTATTCCGATTTTCCAATTTCAGATTGTAGAACTACACCTTAAGATTTACACCTACTTTGTAATAGATTTTAAATAGTTCCATTTTTAGCGACATTTTTAAATGTATTATTTCCTTATATTAAATGCATTCTTTAACATTAGATCCATTTCTCTGGCATCGCACCAGCACTCAGATATTGAATATAACATTTAAAATGTTTAAGCCATCCCTACCATGTAGGGTCGGCGAGTGTGGTAAGTGATAATGATCTTGGCATAATACACTTCCCTTTAAATTTTAGGAATAACCAATGTATCTGTATGTAAATGCAATTTGAAGTTATTGACAATTGTCTAGGGTTGGAAGAAGTCTATATCAGTAGAGATTCAACTATCTGTTAGTTATTAGATTTATTAATAGGTTAAATCTGTCCACCTTTCTTTATATTTTTAAAAAATTGTATTTAAAAATAAAATTTTTGCATCTAAATATTTTAGTTAGATCTTGAGTATCTTAAAACTTATTTTTTCATTTATTTTAAAATCTACTACTGTGCCCTCTTAATGATGATTTTATAAAAAACTATACATTTTTATAATTTCAATAAAATTATTTTAGCCAGTTTTCATTATTCTGTTCATTTATATTGATTTTATGGTGTTTTTCTTAGCCCAGCTGGAGATATTCTGGTTCTAATTTAGGTTCGGAGGCAAACATTTTATGCTAATTGGTTTTGGACGGTTTTATCTTTAAGTTCCGAGAAACAAATTTGATGTAAATTGGCCATGGATGCTTTTGGTTGCGGTTTCAGGGCGACAATTTTATGGAAAATTGGGTGGCAGTGATTTTATTTTATTTTTTCATTGTATTAATACTCTCTGTTCTCTATAGGAAGTTGAAGTGTAATTTAATATGTAGAAGTTGAAGTGTAATTTGATCTGAATAAAAATATCTGGATCAGTAGAAAAAACCTAAATATCTTGATCAGTAGGAAAAATCTCTTGCACCAGAGGGGAAAATGAAACCTCCTCCATGATTTATATTGCAATTATGAGAGCATATTTTTCGCAAAATATTTAGTTTCATGAACGAGAGTATTATTAAAATATTGTATAAAATGTAGTTTTCAACAAAATTTAATGAATATGTGAGGTTAAATTACATATTCATTTTAAAATAATTTAACAATTACTAATTTAGATATACAAGCAATTTTTAATTTTTAATTTTTTTCTTTTCTTATGCATGCAAATCATTTCACTTTCTAAAATTAAAATAAATTCTAATTTCAAAAAAGTCATAAAATATTTTGAATAACAAAAAAATTTGATTTATATTGTTTTAATAAGTTGGTAGGGGAAATAAACTTCTATTTCTATATTTTTTTAGCTTAATTGAATTGTGTATTGGTATTTAAATTTGAATTATTAATTAATCAAATCATGAGAATATTTTCAAGACAAAAAAAGTTGATCTCTTGAAAATAAACTTTAAAAAGAGATAGACAACCTTTTTTCTCCCATATTAGAAATAATTTCAAATATATATATTTTTAATCAATTACTATTTTTTTAATCAATTTGTTACATATAAATAAATAGTTATATAGATTTTTTAAAATAATTTTAACAATTTAAAAAAAAAGCGTAAAACTTTATTGAAGATCATAAACAAGCATTACATCCAAGTCTGAGGCATAAGCCCGAAAAAAGAATTACACAGATAGAGCCAAAATCCAAATCAACCAACACCCCCTCTGTCCTTAGCCAAAACCCTCTCCAAGTCCAAACTAAGCTCTTGAGGGATCTAAGCCCAATCAACA
>VDFB02307184.1:0-18665 GCA_007258455.2 Sequoia sempervirens | reverse complement strand
CATAACTGCATTTATAAAATACACAATAATCATTGGAATAGAAACTATAGCATATAAATAACACATCCAACTAACCATACCTCAAAATAGGGTACACACATTACAAGTATTCCTTTTAGTATGAACATATCTATCCCAATCATTAACCAAAATTCCAGATATATTCACCATGATATAAAAAATTTCTCTTCATAAATAATAATTAAAATACTCAAAGAACTTCATACAACATTACAATGACACATATGCCTCCCTAAGAATCCCACTACGTAGGCAATGTCTAATATGAAAATGACCAAAGCATCCAAATAATCCAATAACACTCACATAGAGGACATGGCCAAATCATTTATCACATGGTGCTAAATAACACACATCAATCTAAAAAACTACAAATATAAATGTTGCAAAACTCTCTCCCCTAATCACCTTAGCTCTCCCAAATTATTCACAAATTATAAAGAGAACCAATAAATCATGTCCTACCAACAACAACATGTGCTAAAGATATAACAAGTAATATCTACTTCTACATCCCCAAACTAAAAAATATCAACCTCTAACCATTCACTTTCAATGTCAAACATATAAATAATAGATCTAGGCCTTTCAAAATGAAGGAATATTGAACAAAACAACCATTACCACAATAATTCAATCCATCCAAATCCAATAAGCATCTCTTGTACTCTTCAAGAAACACTATCCTCAAAACTAACACTACATCTCAAGACCCAAACATAAGGAGATAACAAGAAACATAACCATGCATATATTCCTCAAAATACATCTACATAACCAACATTCATATATCATGACTCAAAACACATGATAATGTAAGACACAAAGAAAGAATACATCTAAAAACTAGGTGGGCTATAACTATTAGATTATTGGCCACTTATTGGACCAAAAGTGGGATATGAGATTGTTCCACCTCTAAAGCACAATCTCCTTAACAAGTCCATGCTAAACTCATTTCATCTCTAGGTGTGGGATCCTTCATATTTCTACTAAAATCAAGTCATACATGATCCATAAAAGAAAGAGATCTCACCTCACCTAAATTGGATATAGGTGTATAACTAATCATCAGATGTCAATTGAACTTCAACTACAACACCATAATACCTAAAAACTATAAGGAAAAATGATCACAACCTTCATCTAGTAAATTACCACAAACCATTGCCAACTCTCCCAATACATGATCAATACAATTTAATAACTTACCATGATGCCATGATTTACACCCCAAGCCATGACTAGTGCTCCCACTATAATTGAGAAAGTATGCAAACTCTAAGAACTCTAACTAGCCCCCTGATATGAATCTTCACCAAGGAAGATCATTTATCCCAAACTAACATATATTCTCTAAATCATACTCGTCATTTCAAAACTCCAACTAGTAAGCTAGAGTCCACCATGACATTATAAATCCATTCTTTAAACTAACAAATCATAATTGACAACTCAACCAAAGACCCAAGAGGTCTCCATTGCAACATGTTATCTACATCTCCAAAAAAATGAAGATAAGCATCCTCTATCTATAGAACTAAATATTTCAAGGAACTCTCATTGCTCACATTAGGCATGTACTAAGAGCTTCTCATGACACCAACAACCATTGTAGAAGATAATCCATCACAAAGTGACAAATCCACATCATGTGCACTAAATTTGGTCCCAAGCTACACATGGCACTATGATAAATATATTTTACATGAAGATCACCATGACTCTCACACAACCAAACAACACAAATACAACACTAGAAATCCCAAAGTAAAATCACGATCTCTAATCAAGAATATAAGATTAGTCATGTAACTACACAAAGCTCCTATTTAATCATGATTGCAATCCTCTCACGTGACCATAGTTAATAGCTACAAGTCCCAAAATTTAATTTCTTCTACTAATCCAAACACAATCTCTCTACCTCACTACAATGAACATACCAATGAACCAAGATGAATGAAAATCCCAACCAACAATATGTTCATCAATATTATGAAAGATGTGTAGGTATGTAGGTATGGACAACCCATAAAAGTGCACAAATTGTAGGTATTTGAAAATGCAACATATAGGATCAACACCACTCCAAAAACATGTAAAATAGAGACAACCAAATATAACATGTAGATTATCCATGACTCAAACATCAAATAAAATCTAGATCTAATTTTTCACAAACCCACACCAAAGTATCCAAAGTTTAGGAACCCAATGAGGAATTCTATATAAATGTTACATGGAAAATTACACACCAATACTTCCACACCCAAGAAGGCTACAACTACTCTCCTCAAACATGCACAAATCATGCATTCAAATATGCAATTGTCTCCATTGAAAGAATTGAGTTCAATCTTATCTAAAAAGCCATACATCTTGGTTAACATGAAAAACTTGCATCACCATCAATGAAAAATTGAATTCAAATTTAAACATCTAGAAACCCAAAAATATTAAAAATAAACAAACTTATAAACCAAAACAATAGAATGTGACAGGTCAACATAATCATATATTTTAAATAAAAAATATATAAAACCCATGAATCCAAATAATATGAATATACAACATGCAAGTACAAATATCAAAAAGTGTCAAAGGGTTTTGTAGGAAATCTAGGCCATCAAAAGACCAATTTCACAACCATCTCCAAGTATATGCAATTTGAGGAACCAAGTTTTCTAGGAGCTTATAGGTTATCAAAACACCAACTCCACAAATTTCTTGCATCTAGGGGACAATCATCTAGTGCTTTCATGAAACTAGGGGTCGAAACCATGAACCCAACTTAAGTAATTCATAAATTAGTCAATAAAACTAGTGATTTTCTATATGACCAAGGATCCAAATACAAGCACCCAAAATAAACAATTTCATTGCACATGACCATAGGATAAAGTAACAAAGCCACCATACTAGAGGGTACTCACATAATTTCAAACAAGAGCTCTAGTTCAACACCATGTAACATACAAAACCATGACCAACTACTAAATCAACCACCTTGGTCTTTTATAACCCAATGTAGGCCCATTCAAACCTCTCTACTATGCCACTAATTCTCACCATATTATTTCCTAAAATGAAAAACTAGACCCACTACAAAATCTCACCTATGCAAGGATTAATAAACAACCAATCCCTTCCAATAGATTCTTACAAGCTTGCTAGGCTTCAAAATCAATAATGGAGGAATACACCTAATCATATCACCATGGATCCATCACATAGAATGACATGCAAGAACATGCAACCCACATAACCACCCACTCTAATACCAAATGCTAGGAAAAGTACCCTCAAACCCATTAGCAATTAAACTAAAAAATAAACATAAATATTAAGCATGCAAGTGCTTCCACATGAACCCTTTGAGGAGAATATCACAATGATCCAATATATAAAAGAATTAGTGACATTCCAACATGTAAATTATATTTAGAAAAGAAATAAAGAGTGATAAAACATAAATAACCACAAGAAGTAGAATGGCATAGATATAACCAAGGAAAATCATTTCAAGAAAAACTCAACCTCCAAAATGCCAAACTAATGTATTATTTAGTAACAAGTAGTCACAATACAATATAAAATTATTTCCTTAACATTGAGATTAGCATCATCTTCCACTAGTAAAAAATTGGTAACATAACCCTACAAAAATACCTTCTATACATCATCTATCCCATGCCTTCAACATATAGATTCAAGAAGGCTCCAAAAATAACCACAACACAATACCATAGGCCCAAGAAAGGTCTCAAATTACCATGGTATGAATCTTTGCATGTGTATAACCATCCCAAAATAGAAAATAACTCTAACACAAGCATTTGTACAAGTTGGCATAAGTAACTCCCAAGCACTCTCTCATTAAATAATAATTGCATCCCAACCCAACTAATAATATAAAATTCTCTTATAATTCCACTATGTAATCCCATCATCAATGCTTTTATGCATTATAAGATCTCTTGCACCACTATCTTTGTCATAGATGCTATTACACATCCTTCATGACAAGATATTATCTTACACACATAATACCAATAATTACACATGGCATAATGGTCAAGGCATAAAGTGGGATGTCCCATTTCATGAGGACACACAAAATAATAAATAATTTGCAAATAATGCAAATATTAAGACTTGCAAGGTGTATGCCACACCTAATCCCAATAATTTCAAGCTCAATTACCACAATTATGTGATTCTTAATAGTTATGTCGGTGTAAACATAACTAAGGTTACAAATTCAAACAAAAGCATAGTTAATTTCTAATGTATTTGCAAATACAATGAGAAAGAACTCAATATTTTTTATTTATGGAAAACAATTATGGAAAATCTTCATCATTTTCATGTGCTAAAACTACTAAAGATGTTAGTAACATTAAATTCTAAAATATTGGTTCCCAAATTAGATCTTATGCATGAATAACTTCCACATCCACTTAATACAAAAAAACCCATTATGGACAAAAAAGTTATCAAATTACACATGGATTTTTTCACAAAAAGGTGCATGTGATGCATATATGTGAAGATAAATCACTATGTAATAGAATTACATCAAGTACCATTCAACATGTTCATCTTGTAGCTATTGTTGGTAGATTTTCAAGAGCAATGTCAAAGATAAAATTGTAAATTTTCATCGAGACAACACATACCTTGTGAATAATATAGCAAGGAAAACTCATAGGATAAGCTTGTACACCCACATAAATTATATTCATATAAATCTTACTTTCTTGAATTCTTTTATGTATCCTTGAATATTGTTAGAACTAAATTTGATATGTGTAACTCAAACACTTGCTTGAGGCATGGATCCACTTACCTATCTTACTACATTTTGAGTTACACATGTATCAAGTGTAACTTCATCAAATGAAAGCTCCTTCAAGTGTCAAGTGTTACTTGACTGGCCCATTTTCAATGCATAACTAAGTATCACTTTTCCAATCATTGCACCTTTCATTATGTCAATTGTCACTTGACTATGTACATCTAATATGCATGAATCAAGTGTCACTTGATGTTATCATGAGTCCCTCATTACATCTAGTGTTATTTGATAAGTATGAAGCTTGAGCAATAATGGTACATGTTATTCCTTCCCAATATCCACATTTTTTTCACTACATCAAATGTTACTTGATTAGAACTGAACATCGTGTTGTATGAAGACATGTCATGCCTCTCGTACATTGATAAGTTCCTTCATATTGCAGTGTGTTACTTGATCAACATGAAACTTTAGTTGCAAGAGGTCATGTCTTGACACTTATGAAAATTTTCATTCTTTACTTTGTTTCAAGTGTTACTTGAACAATTTTATATCTCCACACATCAATTCATGATTTGTTTCCAAATGTTAGATCAGTTATGGTTCACTTATGTACATATGGTTACAATTGTATTCTTTGGTTTGAGAGGAATTCCAATAAAATTAAAGTGTTTTGGATAGATTGTTCAACTCTATAGCTCTCTTGACAAGGTAGACTACCTTTACTATCAATTATCTTAGATATTAAACATAAGGCCTTTCATGTTTATGATTTGCAAGTACATATAATAGTATAGTTAACTACATGGGTGAATAGGTTGTATCACTTTTTTAATTTGTGTCAATTATAGAGAACTAATGATAAAAAACTTAAGTATGATATAAACTAATGAGTAGTATCATTTTATATGTAAATTCAACTTATAATTTTTTAAAAAAAATTTAAAGAAATATTTTTATCTTTTCTATTTTTACTTTTCAATCAATTTTTAAATTATTTTTATTAAGTAAAATTATTTTGTAAATCATAACTTTCACTATAATTATTTTTTTATGATTTATTGAAATTAGATCATCAACCCCAATATCTTGTGCATGGATATTTTTTGGTATTTTTTTATTAAATATTAAATTTATTATTAATTTTTAACTTCATATTAACATCAAAATTACCTATATTATAATACAACACACTTCTCTTAGCATATATATCAAAAGAATATTGAAACAGGGACATTTATGTGGAGTGCAGTGCATTTTTTGAGATTTTTTAACAACATTATTTTTCCTAGTGAATTTATTAGAGATTGTTATTTTTTTGTAATGGACGTACATTCATTATAATATTTTTAAATATAATATTAAAGAAAACATAATACATATTATAATTTTTGTGAAGCTCATATTAAGGGATACATACTTACAATACCACATTTATAAATGGCTTCATTTGATCCCCCAAAAAGTGAAGCAAAATTACTATGTTTTCACTATTTTGATAGTTGCAAAGAAGACTCCATCTAGAGTTTGATTTAAGCCTAGGGGGCTTATATCAAAGGGAGTTTAAAGTAAGGGGGTTTAATATAAACCCCTACAATCAAACCTCATTAGATGGAACCCCTTTAATCTTAAATCAATTTTTTTAATATGTGATTTCAAGCAAAAATATAGATTTCCCACAAGATACACTATTGTGTTGCCACCCATATAGAGTAACAGATTTAAGTACAATCCTCTCATTTAGATAACAATCTTGTTAGTCACAAAATGGTACATAAATACTTTAACTTCCATTACTATCACATTAAACTAAATATAATTTATTATACTAATTGTCATTAAATGTTCTATGATACAATTTAAACCCCTAAGATTATGACCTCTCAAGTCCACTTCCTATATATACATATAGAAATAATGAAATATAACATATTCAAGAGTTGTATATTTCATATATCATTCAAAGTTAACAAACTATGTTACCATTACGAATACATGTAGAGGTCTTGCCTCTTTACCAAGTTATTCTCAAAATCAAGGTTTTAACAACATTATATTTGATATCTATTATGAGATATACAAGTCCTTATTGTTGAAGTATTTGAATCCAAAATTTTCAACTCAATTTTATCAACTCACTACATTACCTTAATGTAATAAAGAAAAAACTAATGCTTATCAACACTTATAAAGTACCTATACAATGTTGTACCTTTCAATCATTTCAATGCAAGGTTACAACTCAAAAATCAATGGGAGATTACAATAGCTACCATCAAATAATATCATGATACTAGAAAATATAAATACTATAAATCAAAATCTAGATTTCCATACTAAGCAATGCTATTAATACAATGCATAATTTTTAAACATCAATACCACAACAATCTAGAGCTACCACATACAATTTATGTCATACCAATCACAATATCATCATATAGTTTATTTCACATATATAGTAGAAATATTTTTCAAAATGTAGAGTTATAATCAATGAAGCACATGCAAAGAATATATTAGTGTCTAGATGATGATTACGCAATCTACATAAGATATCATGGTTATTTTGAAAATACCAAGAAAGCCTGCAAAGAGCTTAAATCTTCCTTATATATCCATGCTGTCACATTTTACAACTTAATCAATTTTGAGGATTATATGCGTAATGAAAGAGAAAGACTAACTTGAATTCATAACTTCTATGTCCAAATAACACAATGGAAACAAGTATATATAACTATTGTTCTATACCATGGTAAATTTTTTGACAAATGATCTCCAACATACTATAATAAAATACCACCAATAGTATAAAACCAAGCTAATCAAATGTCAAAAAATTCTAACCTACTTAAGTAACATTGACTAAGATAAAAAATTACCAATCAAAAGAGAGACTATAATTATCATATAATATTCACCATTTATTTACAACTAGCAATATGCATATTATTACCTATAGTAAAATGACTTCAAAATTAGAAATGACCTAGTTATGCCATGGAACCATAGAGATATCACTTGGTCTCTAGCATGGTGAGAACCAATATTAAATCATATGATTTACTAGTACAACTTATTATATCACAATAAAAACAAACATGTAATGTATACAAATAAATAAAGGGTATGTGCAGGATCATCATGGAAAAACAAGCCCTTAAGTGGCAATGAAAATTCAAAAAAATCAGAGTTAGGCAACTTGACGTAAAAATTTGAATATATTATTTCTAAATATGTAAGAATAGAATATGTGGCAAATTGAATGTAGTTTCTAAACTACCAAGAAAGCCTGCAAAGAGCTTAAATCTTCCTTATATATCCATGCTGTCACATTTTACAACTTAATCAATTTTGAGGATTATATGCGTAATGAAAGAGAAAGACTAACTTGAATTCATAACTTCTATGTCCAAATAACACAATGGAAACAAGTATATATAACTATTGTTCTATACCATGGTAAATTTTTTGACAAATGATCTCCAACATACTATAATAAAATACCACCAATAGTATAAAACCAAGCTAATCAAATGTCAAAAAATTCTAACCTACTTAAGTAACATTGACTAAGATAAAAAATTACCAATCAAAAGAGAGACTATAATTCTCATATAATATTCACCATTTATTTACAACTAGCAATATGCATATTATTACCTATAGTAAAATGACTTCAAAATTAGAAATGACCTAGTTATGCCATGGAACCATAGAGATATCACTTGGTCTCTAGCATGGTGAGAACCAATATTAAATCATATGATTTACTAGTACAACTTATTATATCACAATAAAAACAAACATGTAATGTATACAAATAAATAAAGGGTATGTGCAGGATCATCATGGAAAAACAAGCCCTTAAGTGGCAATGAAAATTCAAAAAAATCAGAGTTAGGCAACTTGACGTAAAAATTTGAATAAGTTATCTATATTATTTCAAAAATATGTAAGAATAGAATATGTGGCAAATTGAATGTAGTTTCTAAACTACTTCGTTTTAAAATCTATTTTGGTAAAATTGAAATTTAATGTAAGAATTACTTAAATTTCCCGGAAAAAAATAAGTAGTGTCCGACCACCTAACCACAATAAAATGATAAAAAAAAATTTATAATATTTAGATATAAATGAGATTATGTGAATGATGCATATTTTGTAATTTTTCCAAGAATAATTAATTATATTTTTATTACAACTTTAAAATATAAAAACTCGTATGTCTAATCCACCTTAACAAAACTCATGAAATTCATTTTTAATCCTTAGTATGTGAAGCATAGAATGTGACGCATTTTTGTTGAAATCGAGTGGATATACCATGTGAGGGTGAGTTAAATGAGTTGGAGCAACTTAAGTTGTTGAACTACGGTGCCTCTACAAAATATATATGTAGGCAAGGCCGTTTGAGACGAGCCCCCAAGGACTAGGTCTGGCCCTTAGGATTTGTTCTCTTATTATTCCTATGATTACTAATATATATGTATGTATATATACATATATGTTATTGTTGACATGTGACTTATATAATGTTTCAAATTCATTTTGGGTTGGTTGAACTATTTAAGTCTACCTCGAAGATGTGGATTCCATGTCTCCTATCAAACTGACCATGATGTTCTAAACAATTTAGTTATCTAACTGAAAGAATTATAGTTTATGATTGGTCAAAAGTTGTATGCCTTCTTGTAGTGCCTGCTTTAGTAGCAAACTTTGAGAGTTTTGCAAGTGTAAGTGAACGAAATTTGGAATTTTTGTTTTGTCCTTAACTGTTTTCGAGTGTTAAATTTAGGGCATTACAAAAATAAAATAAAATAACTTTTTATTAAATATGATTGAACACAAAACTAAAAAATATATAAAAGTAAAATTTTTATTTTGCCTTAAATTAATATATAATTTTTCAGTATCAATATGATAAAAGTTTTGATCATGGGAGAAATTACAATTACATATTATAATATAAAATAATATGCCTTTCATCTCTTAACCTCTTAAATCCAATATGATAAAAAGATATCTTAAAACATTTGATTTAAATTTAGTAATTGTAATTACATATTTTAAAATAAAACATTATGTATCTCATCGTTTAGCCTCTTAGCTTCTACTTATAATTTGCTTTATGCCTTCTTTTTATCTCAACCAATGCAGTCACGAGAGTCACTTCATTTTCATGTGAACTAAAATTAAAAGTTTGGAGTCACAGGTGAACAAAACAATTTTACATACTAAGGAAAAAAGCATAGTTTTCACTGCAGTTACCTATTTAGGAAAACAAACAGATCTGATCTCTCCAACCAAGAAATACTCTTTTGCTCATAATCCTTCAAATTTCCTTTTTTCAGTTCCTTCCCCTAGGATATATTTTCCACGGGATGTACATATTGGGCACACATTCTATCATTCTAGTTCACCCCTGCATTCGCCATCGTCCTTGTCCATATAGTCTACATTTTCGTGTGAACTAAAATTAAAAGTTTGGAGTCACGGGTGTGGGACCACCTGATCTCGGTACTTGACATCAAATAGAACAAGTTTACTTACTGAGGAAAAAAACATAGTTTTCACTGCAGTTACCCATTTAGGAAAACAAACAGATCTAATCTCTCCAACCAAAAAGTACTCTTTTGCTCATAATCCTTCAAATTTCCTTTATTCAGTTCCTTCCCCTAGGATATATTTTCCACAGGATGTACATATTAGGCACACATTCTAGCATTCTTGTTCACCCTTGCATTCCCCATCATCCTTGTCCATATAGTCTACATTTTTATGTGAACTAAAATCAAAAGTTTGGAGTCACAGGTGCGGGACCACCTGATCTCGGTACTTGACATCGAACAGAACAACTTTACTTACTGAGAAAAAAAACATAGTTTTCACTACAGTTACCTATTTAGGAAAACAAACAGATCTAATCTCTCCAACCAAGAAATACTCTTTTGCTCATAATCCTTCAAATTTCCTTTCTTTTGTTCCTTCCCTTGGGATATAGTTTCCACGTGATGTACATATTGGGCATACATTCTAGCATTCTTGTTCACCCCTGCATTCCCCATCGTCCTTATCCATATAGTCTGCATTTTCACGTGAACTAAAATTAAAAGTTTGGAGTCACTGGTGCGGGACCACCTGATCTCAGTACTTGACATTGAACATAACAACTTTACTTACTAAGGAAAAAAACATAGTTTTCACTACAGTTACCTATTTAGGAAAACAAATAGATCTGATCTCTCCAACCAAGAAATACTCTTTTACTCATAATCCTTCAAATTTCCTTTTTTCAGTTCCTTCCCCTAGGATATATTTTCCATGGGATGTACATATTGGGCACACATTCTAGCATTTGTGTTCACCCCTGCATTCCTCATCATCCTTGTCCATATAGTCTGCATTTCCATGTGTCTAGAGTCACAGGTGCGGGACCACCTGATCTCGATTCTTGACATCGAACAAAAAAAATTTACTTATTGAGGAAAAAAACATAGTTTTCACTGTAGTTACCTATTTAGGAAAACATACATTTTGCTTCTCTATCATATTTTTGCTCATAATCCTTCTACATTACCTATACATTTCAAGATTTGTACCCTAGTCCCACAATTCTAGAGTAAAATGATAACCCTATTTTGAAGTCAGCTTTGAGTTGCTCCGTTCAAAAATAAAATATATTCTGGAATCAGACAGTGCCTAAAGTCTCTTCTAAAAATAGCACATTTTATTTGTCAGAACACAACTTTGTATGGCTAAGATTTGCAGATAAGTAGAATCAGATATGGTGCATGTCCCATCATAACACACGATGCCAACGGGACCGAAACTTGAAAGCGACAGACGCAAGTGACGGGAATTTCTACGTTTCTATCATTAGAGTTCAAACAGACACCTCACATATCATCTCTAAGAATTAGAGGAGTAGGCAAACCAATTTGTGGCAGTAGAAATTTTCAATAGAGCTAATTAACATATCTCCTCATTGAATAACATGAATAACAAATTGAATAATGTTTCTTTCTCTTCCTCCTCCGCCTCTTATTAGGCATTACACTTATTCCTTATATCTTCCTTCTCCATTCAATATGTCAAGTGATTGTGCTTTTAGATATTCGCATTACCCACTTTCATGAATTCACTCTCCAGGCACAAATAAACAATTTTTAAATTTTTTAAATTTTTGAAAATCTTTTCAAAATTATTTAGAGGTATATTGATTGTATTATTGTATTTTAGGAAAATTTTATAATGAATTAATCAAGCCAGATTGGGTATTGAATGATTTTTTCTTAAAATCCTAGTTTTTATAGAGATTCCAAATTTTGATGTAAATTGAGATAAATTAGAATGGTGGAGCCCATTTAATATAATTTATGGTTACGGAAAATCTTTTCTCTATTCTTTAAAGGCGAGTCTAGTCAAATTCATATGTATTATATAATATTTTTTCCTTTTAGATGAACAAGAACAAGATTTTTTTTCATAGATGAGCACCAAAAGAGAAAATATAAGTACAAGATGAAGAAGGAGAACAAGACAAAGAATAAAAATAAAAACAAGAGTATGAAAAAAAATATAAAGAGAAAGGAGAGGAGTACGAAGGAGAAGAAAATAAGATGAAGAGAATATGAATGATACAAGTACATGCATTTTAGTTCCAAAGATTAAATCCTTCAATTTCATATAGATACATTCAAAATAAAAATGTTACCATAGTAGGAAGTATAAATCCATCAAAATAAATTTAAACAAGTAATTATAGGTACAAGAAAATAACATTAAATATAGTTAAATAATAGATAAGGATATTAAATTTTTAGAATATTTGAAATTTTCCATGGAATGTTTTTCACTCAAAATTTAATGTTTTAGATCTAGATGGGTTGAATATTGTTCTTGGTTATCGTTGGTTAGAATCCTTAGAAAAAATCAATATCAATGTGCAAAATTAGTTCATGAAGCTTTGGTATAAGAGGAAATAGGTACATCACAAGATATTAAAAATACTAAAGATTGAAGGAAATTATTGAGCTAGAGTAAATTAAAGAGTCTATTAGAGAGTGAACCATATAATGAAATAAAAGAAAGAAGAAACAAATATAAATAAAAAAGAGGAAAATGGTGTTTTCCTTCTTGAATCAACTTTGCAAGCAATAATAGAGGGGGAAGAATAAAAGAGGTTCCAAAGATAGAAAATGGTGCACTTTATAGGCTTCCATGTTTTTGTGAAATGCATGAATCATGTAGCCATGATACTTGTGGACACCGATTTTGGTATCCATAGTTCTCTTGCACTTCTAGGATTTTTCACCTAAAAGGAGAGAAATGGACCAAAATGCTTGATATCCCCACTCAAAACTATGCAAGAATGGACAAAATATACCTAAATCCTATTGCCCCAACTACATACTTTGTATTGACTGCCATATACCCAAACTAAGGGGAAAAGAGGAAAGTAAGAAGAAAAAAATGGAACGAGAGAGGAAAAGTTTTTTATTACAAGAAAACATTACCAAATTCAAATTTTCCCTATGAGCATAAGATTAACAACTTATTTCATTTTCAATTTTACCACAACATATGGCATAACTATTTTGAGAGTTTGAGGAAAACCATATATTTCATGATCATGATTATAGTATAAACAATAAAAGGAACCATCACCTTATTACATTTGTAAATAACAACCCATGGAATTCACAAATAAACATTAACTAATGTCAATGAAATATGTTCACAAAGAACATTAATACACAATACAATTTTTTATGCTAACAAAATTTTGGAGTCTTAAATTGAGCTAAAAGTTCTATCCAAGCATTCAAATATGTAGGGGAACAAGTTGCCTTCCATTTATCATTGATATTTCTATATTTATCCCATCCCTTCTATTTTATGTACATTGTTCATTACATATGTATCTAGTCCCTTGGATTTGACAAAGATTGTCCTACTAGTATACATGTTGACCATATTAGTTACATCACATTTAGTTGGCTTAATACATGTAGATGCAGCCTATTCTAATGGATAGGACCACATATGTAGCCTAACTATGTGTAACAAGTTCATGTACATGGACTATCCTCAATCATAATCCTAATTTACAAAATTTAAATAAAATATATCAATAAACTTACAATACATTTTAATAATACATCAAGAAAGATTAAATGTATAAATAATAACAAATTAAATGTTAGATAATATTGACTAATAATTAAATGTGTAACGCCCCACCAAGGAACCTAGAGAACAACACATAAAGTAACAAAATAATCGAACATTTTTTTTTAAAGACATTCAATTACAACAAGAGTACAAAAGAAACATATACACATACGTTTTCAGGGTTTCGTGACAACCTTACTTAAAAATTCACGAGATAGAACATCACATCACTAAACCAAAATAGTACATAAAGCATAAGGATAAATCATATTATTAATGAATGATCCAATCACATAATCATAACGTAGTCAAGTTACATATTCAAGTTACATCAAGTGAGATTATGACAAATCTCATAGCAACATAATAACATTACATTAAGATCACTCATACACATCAAGAGTGTATACAATATAGATGAAGATCATAACACACCTGTCAACCTTGTTCATGAGTACGCTCAACGTCCAACTTCACGAACCATGTAGAATCAAGAACTTGTCACAAGTACAATATTATCCAAGCACAACAACACCTATAAGGGAACCCAATGGAGGAAAAAGAACATTCCTCCCAACCACGTGGTACCCGAAGGTCCACCCCCTATGCGAGGAGATAATATCAGGTCCACAAAGACAAACAAACATGAAGACAAAACATAACATCACATGGCTTGACATACACATTACGACATAACGATAACTAACCCACATAAATACAAACAAAGCTCCCAAAGGAAACAACATACTAAGGAGTAACTCTACACAAGAGACCACATAACATGTATTAGGAAAAGATTGTCATCACATAGTTTATTATAGGTTACCCTGGTGAATCTTCTTAGACTACAGACCCTCATACCAAGTTACCTTAGCAATCTCTACCGAGACCCCTTTTCGAACTCATATGGAATCGAACTACCTTTCAAGAAGTCAAAGTAGACAATCATGCCATTCTAGGCCATCTCAACCTATTCTTAGTCTATACAAGCACTAAGGTATAAGGCAAGGCAATCAAATTATCTGAATTATTTAATGAACTCTACCCAACCCCTAATACATTTAATTAGGTTTTCACTGAATTATAAACTCCCGATAGGTTACCCTGGTTACCTCTTAGGGTTCTAGCCCCTATCGAAAGCCACTCTTCCCAATAACATAACTCAATATCAATTACAAAGGATAACGATCATGCACATTTAAAAAATCCGTGAATGAACACATCTCAATCATGACACAATCATTTAACATTCAAAATACCACCAAGGTAACAAATAAATTGTGCATGGCTAAATCCCAAATTAAAATCATTGCAATTGAACATCAAAGTACAAGCATAATAAGCTTTACAGAACAAGTTTCCTTTTCTAGCTTCTGGAAGATTTAAAACTCAATAACATAGAAGTACACTATTAAATCATTAACAAATAAATATAAACACCCACATATAAAATATATATATATACATATTCAATTTAAAACTACCGCTGTGAATAACAGTATTTTTATATTCAGCTTAAAACACTGCAAAATAGAACACAACAATTCAACTTATACTTTTATATAAATAAATAAATACAAGGAGAAAATATAATCAGACCATGCGTTGGGCGCCATGGCAAATGGCTGCCAACAACCAACAATGAATGCTTTCTAACAAAAAATCAAAAGCTAAAAGAATAAACCACTAACATTGACACCCATTACAATTATCAAGGGATGAAAACTATAAAACAATATACAAAACAAGACATCAACATTGCAATTGAACACAATCCTCTCACTGGAGCTCACATAATCCATTCCTCAACAGCAAGGCATTCTCCTTCTTGTTGGAGCTATACATCATATAAGCATATCCCTCAATAGTAAGGTGCAAACCTTCTTACTGGAGTCCAAAATCAACATTAAAATGAACAATATCAATCCATAAGCATCTTAGAGAAACTCAAGACATTCATAAAAATCCTTTGGTACAAGATCAAAATCCAAAAAGTGACCTCTAAATGACAAAAACCATCAAACTAGCAAAGCAGGGTAGAATGGCGCATCCATGCCATTTTGTAGCACATAGGTGCCATTCTGTAGCGCATTGGTGCCATTCTATAGTGCATAGATATCATAGACCAAAAATAAGAAAAATAGAAGAAAATAAGTGACGAAACCACCCAGAATTGGTCATGGACTCACATAATGACTCAAAGACACCTCTGGAAGGTGCGGAAGACCAAATTAGAGCCAAAGCAAGACACAAATGATGCCAACAAGGTCATACCAAAGAAATTCAACATCATTACTTGGCAACATTCACACATAGTCGGTTATGGACAAAGCCCAGACTCAACAATCACTGGCGAATCTTCAAGACACTAAAATTCCAAATCAAATAGGATGAAAACCCACCATTACCATCATTCCTAAGCCAAGGGGATACTCAAAACATCCTACAGTAGCCACTGAGCATACACAGACACATCACAGGAAAATACATAAAAGCTCTCAATGTCATTCGCGACAAGTCATACAATTAATGAAATATAAAAATATTAAACCCCCCATACCATATAATATAGCTATATCTTTTAAAACTATTCTCAACATTATTTCTCCCCAATTCCACATGCAGCAAGCAAGACATGGAGAAGACAATCTTTCCCAAATGAAAATTTGCAGAGAGAGGAAATTGAACCAACCTAGAAATCAAAGCTAAGGAAAATGAAATCTGAAGAAGAGCCAAGACCAAATTCCCAATCCAACAATCTTCAATCAATCGAAATCCAAGCTCAAGCAAGCCAAAATCTCCAAATGCACAGAGAAGAAACTTTTTTTTTTCCAAAAACCAAAATTGTTGTGAATGATATTTGCATAACCAAAGCTTTTAATTCATTTTCAATTAACTCATAATCACATAACTTAACTAACTTTCAATATGCAAACAAGATTGAACAGACAGTTCTAATTACCCAATTACACAAGATAACACTTTCTGACTTCGAGTCAAGATTCCAGATATTTATTCATAATCTGTTGAAAACAAACCCTTCAAAATATCTACTTTTCATTTATTTAAGTTTGCACATTAAAATCAACAATTGCATTTAAATAAATATCATGTTTAATTTAATTTAATAAATCAAACCATAAACACAATTATTTTAATTTAACATTTAAATAAAATTACAATAAATCAAATAAATTAATTAATAAACCATTAACTAATTAATGAATTTCTAGACAAGATGCAAACATGAACGACACAATGGACCCAAGCGACAACACAATGACGGGTGACAACACAAATAATTGTCCTATAAGGGAACAATGGCCAAAGAAGGACCTGACATTATCTTTGAAACAACATGTTTCCATTGGGTCATGGCACGCTCAAACCTGACAAGCAGGTGGAGTCGATGCCCAGTACCTACAAACTGCATCAAACAACACTGTTAAACATATCTGCATAAAATGATAATCACACAGTGAAATAGAGTCACATCGTAGTAGGGTACTCAGGAGTGAGTTATGCTACACTGTCTCCTTCACCAAGACTAACATATAGTAATATATCATAAACAACATTAGATACATCATCATAAACACACTAATGCTTTGAAACAACATAAAAGCATAACACACATAATGTTTATCATAATGTTGCCACACAAACATAATTAAATGATCAACAATGTATCTAAAGTATCATCAACACAGTATAAAACCAGCATAGTATCAGTGTCGTAACTGAAATAAAGTAGCATAGTATCAAAAGCAAATAAAACAACTATCAACCAAACATAAACAAACTGAAACAAAGTGTAGCAACTGGAGGGACAATACAAAATGTTAATTGGTAGAATATTAATTTATGCCATCTGTAAAAATTTAATAAAGTATAGATTTTATAAATAAGAAAAAATGTTTATTTAGATAAACATATTTAAGATGTCTATTTTTCCTAAACTATCAATTATAAGGTTGTCAAATTTATTATGTTAGTGTTGAAGTACTTTATATTTATTAAAATTATAAATTTCCTAACCACTAATTTATACATCTATCTATATATTTTATATTTCAAAATTAAGTATTAACTTGATAAGATAAATATATTCTTGTAAACTATCAATCATAAAGCTGTCAAATTTATATATTAGTGTTGAAATATTTTATATTTATTAAAATTTTAAATTTTCTAAACATTACTTTATATATACTTTATAATTCAAAATTAATTATTAATAGATAAGATAAATTTAATATAATTATGTGAATAAAATAAAATTATTGAATTATTCTTGAAGTAAAATATATATTTCTTAAATAAACAAAAATAACTTCTATAAAGAAAATAATATTATTATTTTCAAATATATATAATAAAATAAAATAACTTTTTATTAAATATGATTAAACACAAAACTAAAAGAAAAAAAATCATAATAAAAAATACATTATTTTCAACCTTAAATAATTATATAAAAAAAATCCTATCTTTCATACTTATAATTATATAAAACAAATCTTATCAATATTTTTCAAATAAAACTAATATATATTTTTCAAATAAATCCAATATGATAAAAGATTTCTTAAATCATTTGATTTAGATTTAGAAATTATAATTACATATTTTAATATAAAATAATATGCCTCATCCTTGAACT
>VDFB02307183.1:0-47855 GCA_007258455.2 Sequoia sempervirens | reverse complement strand
TTTTGACACACAACTAATCGATAACTTAGTTGTTTGTGCACAACATTAGTGTTTGACATATCTATGTGTCAGTAATTTATTGAAAGGTCTATGATTTTTGCAATTTTAGAAGGAAGAAATGTCTAGTGTGCTTCACAACTAACATATATATTTACAATGGCACAATAAATAACTTGCAAAAATACACATTTTTTTGTTTTGAAAATGATAGAAATAAGACATCCATTTGAGGATGTACATATGAAAATCACAAAAAATGACATCAATTACCTCACATACATAGCAAGAACAAAACTTTTGAAGGTCAAAATGCTCAATTTTATTGATAGAAAGTTTTTTTTACAAATAAAAGTCTAAAAATATGTATCTTTTCTTGAAAATGTGTTACAAAAGTGTTCTCAGTTGTTGTGACTAAGAAAATGTGATACTATTTTCTTCTTGTAGAGCTTAAAAAATGAGAAAGAACTAAGTGAAAATGAAAGCATATGGGTCCTATATCTCATCCCAAACATAGGAGAGCATATATGGACTAATTTTGACTAAGTTATCAAGCTAAAAAGTAGGCCAACCTCCTTTGCACACCCAAGAAGTTTCCTTGTTTGACTTGGTCTCTTCAAGCTCCTCAAAACATGCTCTAGCTATTTGTGAGGCTTCTAGATAATTGCAAGGTGTTTGAACTACCCCTAGATGCCCTCAAACTACCCTTGAAACACTCCACCTATTGTCCTTGTCATCCTCTTTGCCCTAACTACTCAATAACTCCCTCCTATATGCTTGTATGATGTCCTTGATTGCTCATAAAGGCCACCAAACTGTTTAACCTCTTTCATGAATACTTAAATTTCCCCTTGAAAAGCTCAACTTGTTGTCCTTGTCATCCTTTTATATGAGGTTCTAGAATTTCTAGTTGTGCAAGGCAAAAAATCCTTCATTTCAGGGCTCAAAACTACCCTTTGTTGCCTTCCTATACCTTCAAACTTCAACTAAATTCAACTATAACCATTTAGGCTCTTTAAATAGGCTTCAAACTAGTTATAAGAGCCTCATACAGATCACTTTTAGTCCTAATTTATGAATGCTCCTGTAGCATCATCTCCATGCATTATAATGTCAAGATTACTACCCTCTTCATCTGTGCATACCATTGTTCAAAATATGATCTCAAGTGATCTTCCTTTTGACACTTTATAATTGTTCCTTTTGGTGATTTTATTTTTTTTGCAATAATATTTGATATGCCTAGATAAAGCTATTTGAAACACCTTCATATCATTGAATATAGATTGACATTCCTTTTGTGGATCTTATAAGCTTCCTTTATTGTGCTTTCAAGTCACATTTTATGCCTTAATGTGATCACCATAACTCATTCTATATTGTCTTCATGTTTCATCACAACTCTAGAACTATCATCCTTTCTCAAAGGCCACCCTTCTTCATTACACAATGACTATCTAACTCCTCATTACACAAGATTGGCAATCAAGGAAATGAAAAGGGATTGTCATCATTGTATCTTCAATGGATGATGATTGTGCTTTAGGTATGCATAATCCTTTAGGTCATTGATGACAACCCTCTACATTGATTGACTGTCATTCACCTTTATGATAACTGTTTGCTCAAAATGACCTTTGAATCAAGATTGTAGTTAAAAGGACAAAAATTTCATGAAAGTTGTAAATCCTACTAGATCACCACCCCTAGGTATTGACCATCAGTAAAACCCTTGCTTATTGTTAAAGGCATTGACTCTTATAACTTGATAGTCATAGTCATTGACTTGTCATAGAGACAATGCACAACCCTAAGGCATTAACTATAGTGACACGGTGAATGCCTTTCTACTATGGTTGTGGTTATGTGTTGTCTTCTCAAACTTGTAGCTTCTTGAAATTCATCCAATCATTTTTCAACCTTCTTCCATGCACTTTCCATTTATTTCATAACAATAACTCATGACTGCCACTACTTAGCTCATTATCCTAGCATACTCTATCATATTTTCTCATAGTACTGCCCTTAACATGAGATTACTATCATACTTGTTCAAATGCTATCATGTCACTTTCCTTCATAGAACTATCTTGCATTGATACTATTAGAAATATATGCCTCAATCTCACAGGCTGAAACCTCTGAAAGGGAAAAGTCGGTGTGACATTCATTGTGTTTGGCCGACTAGCAGTTGAAACCTTGTTGAACAGTTCTGGTTGCTGTGACCTTGCTTCTATCTTACCGAATGATCCTATCATTGTGACTTGTTGTGTTCGGTATAACCTTCTACCGAGTGGAGATCTCTGGCCGTCAAGCCATTCTTATCGGATATCGGAGAGACTTTGGGCAACAAGCGGTGTCGGGGAGACCCTTGGCCGAAAGGCTTGCTTCGGTATGAAGTCTCAGCAATAGCCAAAGTCTCGCCGACAGAGTGTTACACATGTGGTCATCGGAGTAACTTATATGCTTCGGTATGAAGTCTTGTTGATATGGAGGTGTCTCACCGATAGGTATTCACTTGGAGGCATCGAGGTAACACTAAGGGTTCGATAAGAACTCTTAGCAATGTAGAGAAGTCTCACCGACAGTGGAACATTGCGATGTGACTTGAAGGCTTTGGAGTAATGTCTCAATGATAGTGGTATGTCTTGCCGACTGATGAACATTTTGATATAACACTACTGACTCGGTATGATCTCTCAGCGAAGGACGATAGTCTTGCCAATGGGAATACTCACGTCTATGTGACTTTGGAGCTTCGGTATGATGTTTCACCGATAGCGATAAGTACTGGCGATAGCGATACAACTGATGATCATCGGTATGAGGTCTTGGCGACACGGCGAAGTCTGAGCGATAGTTTTCTGAACTCGATGTAACCTCTTGCCGATAGTCTGGACTCTTGGCGATATTGAATGCTGATCTTGTGGCATCGTGGAGACACGGTTAGTGTCTCACCGACTTGCCAACACAGGTTGAACGCCTTTGACCGATTGGGAGACTATCCTACGTGACTTGTATTCGACCAATCAGAGAAGCCGAATGGGAACCACTAGCAGTTGGACTATTGCGACCGTTACTGCTCGAGGAAGTTTGACAGATGGATGCTTGATGAATTGTTCGATGTGTATCAATGTGAATTCTATTATGAGAAGACTGTAATGTGAATGTTTTGTACAAGGTTGGTCATTGTGAATGCTGCTGTAAACTGACATCAGAAAGATAAGTCTGATCTCTATATGTAATCTTTATTACTGTAATACAAAGTGACTTCTCTTGGTGTGGTGGGTTTTTCTCCTGTAAGGGTTTTCCCACGTATGGTGTTCATATGTGTTTTTCTAATTCTCTATTTCTGTTATCTCTTTCAAGTGCATCTTAATTGGACTGTAATTGTAAAATTTTAAAGTATCTCTGCATTCTTCCTTGAGGTTTTGACGTTAGGAGAGTTGCTTCCGCACCTTAGCTTTCCTTACAGATACAATAGATTGTCCTTGTGTAATTTTTATGGTGTATTCACTATCCTTATGTTTTTCATTGCTAAAGTAACCATCCTTACATGTTGGCATGACTGTCATTAAGTGTGAGAATGCATTCTTTATAATAGTAGACTGCCCTATAACATTTTAAAGGCTATTCTTCATGTGCTTTATGGTGGCTGTTTATTGTCCTAACATTTGTAATTCCTCATTTATTGTCTGTAGGAAACTTTGCTATTGAGATTGCCATGATCCCAAAAGGACTATCATCTATGTCTATCATGCATTCTTGACTTCCTTTTATATCTTGGATTGTACTATGTCATCAAACTCTACTATCTCATGTTTGTCAGGTTTATATCCTTCCTATTATTTGCCTCAATATGCATTCTTTTCTTGCAACTTCAAAACCTTGTGCATTAAACTCTAGGTTGCTTAGCAAGTATGACCTTAGTCTCTCCTTATTCATTGTCTTTTCCAATGAATGATGACTTCACATTAATTTGCATAGTCCCAAAATTTCATGAAAATCATAAATTTCCTTAGTCCAACATCCAAAACCATTGTCAATAATTATCTTAAGATTGATTCTCATGGATAAGATTGTCCTATGCAGTTTGAAGTGACTCATTGTCTTATGGTAGTCCTACTATGCAACACACTATCACAGTGCCTAATGATTGTCATCATGATCCCTTGCATGATTGTCCCCTTTAAATTATTGCCACTGTGACTATAAAGGTTTATCATAAATGATTGTTATTGAGCATATAATCTATAAAGTCTCACTATCCATACACTCTTTATGCAAAATTTTCTTTGTCATACGGGTTTCAATACAGTCCTAAGGATTGTCATAAGGGTCATAGTACATTGTCCTTGTTGATTCATTTTGCACATTCTATCACTGTTGATATATCCTCTTCTATCTTCCTACCCATATACTATACTTCTTGTTGTAATGTCCCGATTTTACAACGTCCTCTTTCAGTTGGGGTTGATTTCAATACACTTACTATTTGTAGTAAGTGTTTTTTGTAGCAGGGGGTCTAGTGCGGTGTTTCAGTCTTCGGAGAGCCATCTCGAGCACCTCAGTTTCTCTTCGACTCAAGCTTTAGGGCACTATTTACTATTTTGAGGATTTTCTAAAAATAGTAAGTCAATTAGGGTTAGCCGCACTTGGTCAAGATGGTCTCAGCAACACATATTCAGTTGGTTAAAAGTTACTAAGGTCGAATCATTAAAATATTTGAATAATGTTTCGAAATATGAAACTTTAATAAAGTAACTATATATTAATCTATTGAGGGTCATGAGGGGACCATTTCATGGCGCCTAGTACAATGACTTTAAGTCATTTTAATGAGCTTCAAAAATAATTTATAAATGCACATTATTGAAAGATGTCAAAGGAGAAAAAGAAATGGAGTTAAATTTATATTAAAAAATTAATGTTGAGGATGAATGAAAATAAAATAAAATAATTATATTTAAAAGTGAATCCAAATAAGCCTTGGAGTTTTGGAGAAGCTTTGATAAAATGACTTTTGGAGGCTCATTTGTGATATGCTTGGATTATGAAACTTGGACGTATCTTTCTCTACAAGCTTGGCTTTGGAGGAAACAAGGTAAACCTCCTAAATTACACACTCCCCGTGCTTTAAACAACATCAGCAGGGTTTTTGAGGTCTCATTCGGGGCTTTATTTGTGCTTATGGATTTTGGTTGTGGTTGGAGCAAATAAGGAACATATTTTCTTGCAGAGTCAGAACAGCAGTGGACATACATTGTTGTGGTAAAAGAGTGACCGAACATTTATGATTCATCTTGTGGTTGTATATCCCACAAGTTCGCCGTACCAAAAACAGCTGCAGGCCGTACCTTATTGTGAGAGTTGTTAGTGTTGGAAATGGACGCATAAATCCTCACACTTCTCTTCTAACAGCTAGCCGTTCAGTTTATATCAGTTATTATGAGTGAACGATAGTTGCATGTGAGTTTTTCAGCATTTCTGGGCATTCTTTTAACAGGGGACTGAATCTGGTTTTGGTTCCTAACTACTTAATGACTGTACTTTCCTTCGAGGGTATTGGCTCATAAGAGAGCCCTCCTCAAGGCGCCCAAGAAGTCAGATTTCCAAATTTATTGGTTAACGCCTAATTTACTGGAGCAGATCGACTTCCTCATGCTGGCGCCCTTGTGGTAGTGACTTTCCAGAAAACTGAACAATCAAGAAGTGGCCTTTCTACTCCATTGTGGTGAATTGGAATTGTAGAATTAAGAATGGAGATTCAAGGGGTTGCTGGCCGTACTCTTGGTGAAAGGCATGCGCAAGCTTGGGATCTCTAATTTGCTGTTTAGGGTCCCGTTTCAGGTCTGATACATCCTTTTCTTGAGTCTGGTATGGCTTGTAATGAGAGGTCTGATTTTCCACATTACCCAGAAAATCCTGTTAATTAAATCTGAATATGGAAATCTGAAAGTTGGTCTTGCAAGTTCGTTTATCACTGTGTTTAATGCCCTTATGTTATTTATTCAATATCATGTTGGAATATTGTTTGACATATTAAAAAAAAAGCAAGCAAAAATAAATCCAATAGCAAACAAACTCAGAAACACTTGAAAACAGCAGTTGGAGAACGCAAAAAAAAATTTACATTCGGGGATTGGCCGTTACACTTGTTCTTTTGCATCTGAAGCCTCCTGAAAAAATCGATACTTTGCTTCATCGTGACTACCTTTGATCAATCTTACCATGATTTTCTTTATTTGAGTGAATGATGATGGAGCTCTTTAAGTTTTGATGATATAGGACTGCTGACTCATTCTTGTGAAAGGAAACCCAATGGCCATGAAGACTGTTATACCCTTTCTTGCAGGTGACTGTCCTTTTATTCATTAGGACTGATATGCTCATGAGTCTTTCTCTACCTTCTTTGAAGTCTTTTAACTCAATGTTCCCTGTAGATGCATTCTTGCATGGACTACCCTGCCCCTGTAATAACCCCACTACTATTGACACTGCCTCGAGGAATAAAGCTCCCACTTGGAGGTAAAGAAGAATCCTATATACATTCATTCTCAGGTTCACATTTCAACTTGTTTTATTTATGTGCAGTTTCTAATGAGCTTGACAAACTGCATTATGAAAGCTGAGAAGCTCCTTTAGCTAATTGTGTTGTTCCTGAAGTTGATGGTATGGAAGTTCCAAACAATGCACTCTCTTTCAATGAACATCCTTCAACATATTGGAACCACTAACTTCACGACTAAGACTTTCCAAAGCATCAGCTACACAAATTTTTGAGAAGTGCTTGCTCCATCTGACTATTGTTTACCAATAACTGCTCCTAAAGCTTGAGAAACAACATCATCACTTGATATTTGTTTTTTTGTTTAATGTCTGCTTCCTCCCATATAGTGTTAGTGTTGACTAGGGTTTAGACAAGAATATTTCAACATTGATAACCTTTTCCCTTTATATTTAGTTGTTTGAGAGTGCCCTTCTTCACTGTAACCTGTAAGATGTTTCCTTAGATTTCACCATGAAACCATGGTAACACAACTTGTATTCAGAATTGATGTAGATAGTGTAATAAGACACCCACAGAATGATGTATGACCACCCTAAAATGAACTTGTAGCATGGCTACAAATTTGCTAGCAGGTTATACATCAACTAGGGTTTTTTTTAATTTTATCTCAAGAATCTCAATGTTTACAATATCAAGATCTATTAACATGGTTTTCAATAGCCTTGACAAGGGTATTGACATCGAAAATGCATCTTCCTATCTCTGCCCACTATTCAAAACTCTTCCTCACATTTTCTACTAGGTTTACAAGGGCACAATACATTTTCTACTAGGTTTACAAGGGCACAATAATAGTCTTTTTCACATAGCTGTCTTGAAAGTTATTTCACTATCGTCCTTATCACTGTTATCTTTATTACTGTTCCTTTGCATCTCTCTTGAGCTAAATTGGAATATTAAACTAGTGTAGGTGACTATTCATTAAAACCTTGTCATGCCTCTCAGAAGACTGCCCTTCTTTACTCAAACCTTATAGACATTTCTCTTTCTCATTGAGTAAGGATAGGGTAGAGCTCGTGGGGATCCATGAAATGCTTTGGCTTAATAGATATCACCACAATATTTTTCCATAAAAATTCAAAAACAATCTCAAAATAATGAAAGGACTCAACATATGCATGATTGGAAAAAACTGGAAGAAGATGATAATCATTAACCAGACATGCTCTTAAATGCTCCTTTACCCATCATGCATGAGTTACCACATGCAAGGTATATCACAACTATATCAATAAAAAAACTGAAAATAGACTAGGAACCACATTATATACCATGCAAATTAGAAACTAAGGGTGGGGTCCCATGGAGGGGGGCTTCCTAAAAAGTTTCAGTGGGTGCTGAGAATTTTTAGGAATTTTTTAAAGCTAGTGATCCCATGAATTTAGTAGCACAGTTAGTTTAAGCTTCAAATTTTAAGGAAGCAATAAGGACCATTCAACCAATATGATAGTTCCAACCACCAAGTGGTCATACTCTACCCTAGGTCCTTCAACATTAAGGTGCAAGCAACTAGAGTGATGAGAAGAGGTCAATCTATTTCATAGCATCTTGAAAACAATAGTAGAGTGAATTCTATTGGGCTTTTTGCCTGAAGTTGCAGGCATGAACAGGAAGGCACCATTGTGTGCCATGATTCTTAATAACCAAATTACTTCCAAATTCATTATTGCAATCAATTACCTTTTGTTAGTATGTTATATGAAATATTTGTAATGATTGTTTTTGGCATGTTTTTCCAAAAAAAAAGCTCTTAGTAGTTGTCTCTTGTGTACATATATGTCTATCAACACAATCCTTTCATTACATATTATAACTTTTGAATGTATATTTTACTATGTGTATCAACACAATCCTTTCTTAACATAAAAGAGGGGTAAAAATTTATTAAAACAAGAAAATATTACAAAGCAAGGCCATTAAATAGCCTTATCAAGCGCCACCAAATGGTCCAACTGTTGAGACAAGTCTGGGGGTAATTGACCCTGATCCACCAAGTTCCAATTCTGAATATGATCAGAAGCCCATTTAGCCAAACAATCAGCAACACCATTCCACTCTCTAGGAATATGAGTGAAAGTAACAGACTCCAGAGAAGTGCAAAGGTTGAGAATCTGTTCAACAACCAAAGCCAGGTGCCAACTAACATCATCTAATTGCCGCCTATTCAATAAGTTCACCACAACCTGGGAATTAGATTCACATATGATCCTACGCCAGCCCAACTGACTTCCACGCTCCACAGCCAATAAAATTGCCTGAGCCTCCATAAGATTATTAGTATGAAGACCCTTATAAACAAAGAAGATACACTGCACATCCCCAGAACTATCTCGACCAACACCACCAATGCCAGCATGACTAGGGTTTCCACTAGAGGGGCCATCTGTGTTAATTTTAAGAACTCCTTGAGGAGGAGGGGACCATCTTCCCTCTCTATTCACCTTCGGGGTAGGATGTCTACATCTGTTGTGCATGAGTTGTCATTGCAGAGGAGGGAGATGAAGATGATTAAAACAGCCAGCATCAGAAGGAGCCACCAAATCTGCTAGCTCACACTTAGCTGCAACCGTTTCGCCCAAAGAATGCAAAATCTTCCACCACACATGAGGGGCCACCAGCATCACATCCTGAAAAATCCGACTATTCCTCTCCAACCAAAGATTCCAAATAATAAGGGATGGGCCAATAGCCCAAGCAACTTGGAGAAAGGAGGTAGAAATAGGGACCCTGCCCCACTGATCCACAAACTCAGCCAACGAGGAAACATGCCTACAGGGCATATTCCACACCCTCCACCAACAATGCCAAATCTCCCGAGCATAAGAACATTGGAAGAAGAGATGAGAGACACTCTCCTCCGCAGCTTGGCACAACACACAAATTGAGGGGCCTTGGAAACCACGCTTACATAAATTGTCCCAAGTAAGACACCGATTTTGAGCCACTAACCACATGAAGAAATTGCACTTGGGCCATGACAACCTGTGCCAAACTTGTTGCCACCAAGGGACCTCAATATCCCCAAACAATTGCCTACTCAACTGCTTATAACCAACAGACACAAAGTACTTCCCAGACCTATTAGAACCATCCCAAGCCAAAATATCTGGACCCCTCAATGAATTACAAGCACGGGAAGCCAAAAGCTAAACAAGCTCACACTTATCCCCCACAGACCCCCCAGGTGGCCACTTAGAAGGGTGTTTCCAACGAAAGGTAACAACAGAGCCACAATGCTCAGCGATCTTGTAGTGCTCCACAGTATCCCAACCAGCAGCAATGAAAACATCACAAAGGGGCTGAAGATGAGGAAAACCAGAAAGAATAGGTGGGTGACCATCCCAAGAATCCAACCAAAAGTGAGCCTGTGACCTCGAGTGGCAGATCCAGAAAAGCGCATGCTTAAGCCCCACTTTCAAAGTATGCCAAATCATAGAACCACTCCCCTCTAGAGGGTAGCGAGGAACCTCAAAAGAAGCAACACCTCTAAGATACTTATAGTTAAGAATACAGGCCCATAACTAATCCTGATTGGTACACCAATGCCAGTACAACTTAGCAACAAGAACTTGCCCATTCAAAATAGTAGAGCATAGACCAAGACCACCCTCTTGCTTCGATCTACACACAGATTCCCATTTAACAAGGCACCACTTAGAAGAAATCAAGTTGCCGCTCCAAAGGAATTGACAAGAGAGGGCATCAAATTCCTTAAGGAAATACATAAGGGCCGATTGAACAAAGCACCTATAGATGGGAAGGGCCTGGATAACAGACTTAAGGAGAGTAACTCTAGCAGCTGTAGACAACCATCGATGAGTCTAGTGAGTTACCTTCTTCCTTAACTTACCAAGCAACATCTGCTAGGAGGACCTAGGCTGACGACCAACAACAAGAGGGATCCCCAAATAGACAAAGGGTAGGGACCCAATTTGAAACCGCAAAATAGTTGCAATCCTTCGCTGGATAGCCTGAGGAGTATTAAAATAGAAAATCAAAGACTTCTGCTCATTGAATTTCTGGCCTGAAGCAGCAAGGTAGATATCCAAAGCTTGCCTAAGGGATTCAACTTCACGAATATGACCCAACCCCGTAAAAGAGGTGTCTTCCACAAACTGGAGATGAGAAAGAGTTGGCAGACTCAACCCCCACTGCCAACCATGAATCAATCCTTGAGAGACCTGGAATTTAAGAAAGCAGCCCAGCCCCTCCGCCATAATAATAAACAGATAGGGAGAGAGCGGATCCCGCTGACGAAGGCCCCTGGTTGCCCCAAACAGCTTTGAAGGTTCCCCATTCACAATAACCGAGAATGAGGAAGACGTCACACAACTCATAGCCAACTCACCCACTCAGAAGAAAACCCAAAGGCCAACAGAATCTTCTAAAGAAAACTCCATTTAACTATGTCATACGCTCTAGCCATATCCAGCTTGATGAACATAGACCTATCCTTAGAGGTCGCCATGGAATGAATGACCTCATAGGCAACCACCACCCCATCCAAAATTTGACGACCTGCCATGAAGCCTCCTTGCTCCTCTGAAATGACAACAGGCAAACAAGATTTAAGCCGCTCTGCAATCAGCTTCGTAATAATCTTATACACCACATTATAGAGTGCAATAGGTCTAAAGAATTCAAGCCTATCAACACCCTCCTTCTTAGGAATGAGAACCAGAAAGGTAGCATTTAGGGCACGAAGCATCTACTTATTATGAAGAGACTCACGAACCACCTCCAACACATCCAGCTTCACAACGTCCCAAAACTCCTGGAAAAATTCAACTGGGAACCCTTCAGGACCAGGAGCCTTCCCCTTATTCATCCCAAACACAACCTCCTCCATTTCAGACAAAGTAATCGGACGAATAAGAGAAGCATTCATCACATTAGAGATCAAAGAAGGAATACAAGCAAGAACCATATTCTCCTCAGCATCAACAAGAAGTGAATCCTCAGTAAACAAAGCATAGAAGAAATGGCGAGCCTCTCTGGATAAATCCTGTTGCGAAGATATAGCTAATCCTTCAGAATTAACAAGAGAAGAGATATAACCTTTATTCCGACGAGCCTGCACAGAATGATGAAAGAAAGCAGTATTCCTGTCCCCCTCTCGAAGCCAATCAATTCTAGCCTTTTGTTTCCAGAAAATCTCTTCACGAAGCTCCCACTCCACCAATTTTAGGGCCTGGGACTCAGCATGCCCAAGAGCATCTGAAAATCCCAAAGCCCTAATCTAGCGAGTAATAACAACAAGACACTCCTGCGCTTCCCTTTTCTTGGCCCGAAAATTGCCAAAACACCACCTATTCCATCGCTTAAGATGATACTTAACATATTGCAACTTCTTAACAAAAGAATACATAGCAGTACCATACACAGGGGCTCCATCCCGCCACCACTGAGCAACAAGATTATACAAGGAAGAATCATGAAGCCACATAAGTTGAAATTTGAAAGGAGGATTCTTTGGAGTAGGAAAAGAAGAAGCTGAAAACTTAATTGGCCAATGATCAGAACCGCACCAATCTAGAATCTCAGAGCAGGTGACCAAACTACCCCCAACCCAAAAACTAGAAACAAAAAACCTATCCAGTCGCTCAAAAATCACTTCAGGCCCATTTCGCTGATTATTCCAAGTAAAAATGCCATTAAAGGGTTTAACATCAACAAGAGCAAGAGAGTCCACATTAGCTCGAAACAAATCTGAAGCAAGGCCAAGTCTCGACAACCCCCCTCTTTTCTCCTCAAGACACAAGACAAAATTGAAATCACCAGCTAAGATCCAAGGCAGATAGGGTGCACAGGATCTAACATATCTGATATGGGCCCAAAGCTAACTTTTACCATGGATGTCAATCGGAGCATAAACATTACTGACCAAAATAGTCTCACTAGAGTCCAAAAGCGAAGCCACCACAGAAATAGAGGAATGGCTAGAAATCCACCAGCGTGGAGCAACCTTACGAGGATCCCAAAAAAGTGCCAAGCCTCCAGAACTTCCCCTAGAACCAATACATTGACACTGACCAGAAAACCAAATACGAGGAGCATATTGAAGCATGAAGTTCACCTAAAGCTTAGTCTCTTGAACACAAAAGATATCTGGAGAATGAACCCCAATCAAATCTTGAATAGCTTTTTGACGGGAGGCGCTATTCAACCCCCTTGCATTCCATTAAAGAATAATCATGAGGAAGGTTGAGCGAAGTGGGCATCAATGGTCTTAACAGACCCGGATTCCACCATCAAATCCCCAGTAGTTTTAATCTTGTCCACATCCTTTTTGCGACCAGCTTTAGAGGAGTGCTCAAAATGCCCCTTTTTAAGAGGGCGCTGCAACACCCCCAGATAAGAGGCCGACCCCCGACCTTTACTTGAAGACAAAGCCTCCTTAGCTAAATCCGCTAAAATAATATCATCCTGTAAGCCAGCAGAAGCATCCAAAGGCCCAGAACTCCCTTGCTCTATAGGCGAAGAAGTGTCCTTAACAACAATTGCCTTTTCTAGCCGTGGATCCATACTAGTAGCCCCAGACGAAATTTCAACATGAATCCCCTCCTCCAAGGCCTGATTATCCAAGACCTCAAAATGATTGAACCCCTGATCACTCTGCCTGTCCTTAAAGGCCCGCTTTTGACCCCCCCCCCCCAGCTTTCGGCTTAACAGGAGTGAAGCCATCCTTATCAGGCCCCCCCTCAGCCATAGACACCTTGCTTTTATTTCCCTTCTCCACCGAAGGCCCCGATGAAGGAGGAGAAGAAGCCCCGGCCGATCTGGATGCCCGAGGACATTGGTGCTGAAGGTGTCCATACTTATGACAAAAATGACATCCAAAAGGGAGGGACTCATAATCTATCTGCTGAATCCATGAGGCAGAGCCAATACAAATTTCCAAAGAATCTAGCAACGAATTATTTAGGTCAATTTCAACACAAATGCGACCAAAAGAATACCTTTTTAACCAAAGTAGTCTGAGCAATGGCAACCGGCTTCCCCAACAATGCAGCAATCCGTTGCAAAATATCTTCTCTCCAAAATTCCAAAGGGCAGCCATGGCAGGCGGACCCACACAGGAACCCGAGAAGGCAGATCCTCTGCAGCATTGAATACCCCATGCAAGGGTTTCATGAACAAGCCCACGTGATTGTAAAAATACGGGCCTCCCTCAAAAACACGATTACGATCCGAAATGCAAGAGAAATCAACCAAGAAATAGCCATTCCCGGCCACCAGAATATCAAAATCACCCTCAACCTACCAGGTACAACGCATCCAGGACTCCAAAGCTGAGAGGGGAACACGAATACCTAAGAACTTACAAATCAGAACATTTTTTGTTGCCATTATCATGGATAAACCCATTTCCAAATTTCCATTTCTTATGGCATATATATGCATTTCCATTTTTTCTCTATGGAATATGGATACCATACCTCTTGGAGGGTATTTTATAAATGACATAATAATATATCGCTTTCTGTTCTTTGGAATTGTATCTGGTTTCAACTTGTCCATCCATTGACAAATTCTTTTGTCCAAATCATTAATTAGCTCATGATCTACCTCAATCGTTCAATTTATCCAACAATATTTATTAAACCTCAAGAAAAAATACCTTTGTGATGCAATCCTTTGTCAATTAAATATGCATATGGAATAAGTTGTGAGTACTTTATACATCTAATTTAACTATTTTAGATCTTTTTATTTGACGAAAACTAATAGCTGAAAGTCAATGCAGTAGACATGCTTAAATATAATCAAATGTGAACAAATACCTTCATATAGATTTCAATTGATGTAAATATATTTCATTTTTTTATTGTGAAATTAATTATATTTAAAGGTATTAAAAGTAAAATTCATGAGACCACCAGCTTCCTTAAATTCTGGAGTGTAACTTTTAAGCTGAATTGCACTACTAATAAGTTCATGAGACCACCAGCTTCCTTAAAATTTGGAGCTTAACATTTTAAGCTAGCTGCGTTACTAAGTTCATGGGACTGCCAGCTTTAAAAAATTCGTAAAAATTCTCAGTAGCACCGCTGAAACTTTTCAGGAAGGCCCCCTCCATGGGAACCTACCCTTAGGCACCATCCTCACCCAAGTCAACAAAGCTCATGTGGACAAGTAGGAATGCCAGCGCTGAAAAAGATACTTAGTGCAACCCTTAAAATTGTGAACTCCTATCAACTTGCATTCTTAAAATTTGACATTTTATTTTAAAAAAAAAAACTTTATAAAATTTGCAATGAAAATGCCATCTCAAGTATTTGTTTTTATGAGGGGAATATTTAATTTTTGAAACCATTATTTTTGCCCTCAACCAAAGAAAACATTTAAAAATATTTTAAATAGTCTCAATATTTGAAAACTGAAATTTTCCATTTAAATGTTCTGCAACTTAAACAACGAAATAGATGCCACAGGCACACATGAAATATGGAGGCCACAAAAACTTGTGAGGGACATTTATTTTTATGTTCATATTCATTCCATTGTCATAATTTGAATAAGACACCAAAATTTAGGGGCTCATTTGTAACTAGGGCCAGATCTGATAGGTCACTTAATTTTTTCTTTTGACACAAAAACTCATTCGACGATCATGAAATCATGATTGGAGATTCATGATGGCATACAAACATACACACCATCACTAGAATGGATAAATTTAAACATTTTTTTAGGCTCCGTAGATCTTCGAAACACCAGAACATTAAAATTGGCCTCTAAACTTGTTTAACAACCACAAAATTCGGTTTGCAAGATCCTTGTGACTATCAAATGAAATTTGAAGATGAGCTACAAATATTGAGACTGTAATGCTAGTAGTCCTAGGTTAGCCTGCCACTTCAGGGCCTAAAAATTAGGTTTCACCGTCAAACTGAAGGTTGTCCTGCATTGGAATTGAGACAAAAAAAAAAGTGCCAATAGTGGCTCTTGTTCAAGGATGTATTCCCATTGTGGGCATAGTGATATTCTAGATGATCTCCAGGGTGTAGATCAACTGCCTTCAATTTGAATGTCTGTAAGTGCTCAACTGCAATGCTCTGATTTCACACCTTTCAAACATCATTCGGTGGTCTTGGGCCCACAAAAAAGTAAAACAAACTTTTTCCTTTGTCAAATGCCTTTTTCTTTGATGATTGCTCTAAGATTAACTTGGAAACACTACCATCACTTAACTACTTACCAACATTGCCATGGACGTTTTTCACAACACCACTAAACTTGTCACTATCAAAATTTCCCTTATTTATCTAGACTTTGAAATTAGATACCCACTAAAATACCTCATGGTGCATAATATATACATCACATTTATCAAATATATCACACCCACAATCATTGTGATACTCCACATCAACAAAATCACTACCATACACCATCAAATGTTTACCAAGTTGAACTGCAAAGTGAAAAAGTTCATATTCTATTTAATATGAGACATTATGAACATTAAAACTTCAGTCTTAATTTGCACATTAATATTGAAACATTCATAAGAACTATGCTCATAGTATTAAGTGATTATATATAGCAACAATAAGATTTCAAATTATAAGGCTATATACTCATTTTAGTGGTTATAAGATGCAAATATCATAGAACACAACACATCTTTTAATATTTCACATTATGCAACCAACAAGAAATTGAACACAACAACAATATAGATGCAAAGTCTTTAAACTCAAATAACAATCTTCACAATTTAGTAATGGATGATACTCAAAGAGCTGAAACAATATTTCACTATGATTTGCTAGAACAATTACAATTGACCATCCAATAATGATACTCACTACTATTGAAATAATGATATAATAGCTTTTAAAAACACAATGACAATCTAATCCAACCACTTGATAAAATCAAAGAAGTTTATCAACCAATATTTTTGTAGACATACACATTACTTATGTCATAATGCGTATATCCAAATGTACCTCTAAAGCCAATTTAGTCATGAAATGCAAGGTGTGTTATGCAGTTATATTCTTGAATGTTCTAAATGAAAGCATAAAAGAGCTCAATAGCAAAAAGCCTAATTGAATTAATGGCTCAAAGCAATTTGTTTCTAATTTAAGATTCTCTTGTTTTTCTTTCTTTCGTACTTTTCTAATCCAGGTCCAGAAAAGATCTCACTACAACACTGAAATTCCTTTCAATTACAAGAATCACAAAGCCAGAGCTCCAATGGTAGTGATTGCGTCTGGGAGCTCTTACAGACAAAGAACTGATGAGAGTCCACTTGTCTTCTTTTCCTGCTTCTCCACCCTCATAAAAGAGCTCAATAAGCAAAATCTTATAGACCAAAAGCCTCGTTGAATTAATGGCTACAAGCAATTTGTTTCTAATTTAAGATTCTCTTGTTTTTCTTTCTTTCATACTTATCTAATTCAGGTCCAGAAAAGATCTCACTACAACACTGAAATTCCTTTCAATTACAAGAATCACAAAGCCAGAGCTGCAATGGTAGTGATTGCGTCTGGGAGCTTTGTTACAGACAAAGAACTGATGAGAGTCCACTTGTCTTCTTTTCCTGCTTCTCCACCCTCAAACACATAAAAGACCTTCGCATATTCCACATCAATTCCAGCAATTAATATTTGTTGACGCCACATTGCGGCACCTATAAATATGCGGAGTTCAGGAGGTGCACGAAATTGGTTTCCCAGATAATCCCTTTCCATAATTTTTCCAAAGAAATCGTAATATATTCGGCCAAATGCAACTAAGGCAGGCTGAATACAGCCATCATAGGAACTGCTTATGGCGCTCCATTGTCGTGTTTTGGGATGATACGCCTGTATATGCGCCTCCACATGGCTCATCACATATAACTTGCCATCAATAAACACACTGCGACACTTATATGCGCTCCAAACCATGGGAGGAAGATACTCCCATTGCTCTTCCTCTACATCATAAACCGCACTTGTACGCAATGCCGTCTTATCACTGTAACATCCTCCAGCAATGTAAATCAATCCTTTAGTTGAGTCCACCGAACAGCAGAAATCATATCTGCAGTCGGGAAGGTCGGGGCCTCGCTTCCATCCCCCTAAAACAAAGAAACAGGGGAAATACCAAAAGTAAATATTATATGCTTATTGTATGAGAAAAACAAGAAGCAGGGGAACACCAAGAGAAAAGAAACAGGAGAATACCAGAAGAAAAATCGTAAATGACAAGTGCTTTATGAACCGTGAAGTCAGTAACAAGGCCCATGGCAAACAATTTGTGGTTAAGGGAACACAGTAAGAGCATTGTAAAAATATGGAAATTGAGGGGGAAATGTTGGCAGGGTTTCACATGAGTTTTGGAGAGGGTCGTAAAGCTTTATTCTGCATCTCCTGAGACAATAGCAAGGTAGTATGATCAACTCCTGAGACATGCCAAGCCTCTTTCTGTTTTGATAGACGAGCTGGCTGCATACAATGTTTTTCCATGCTTTGCAAACAAAAGTAAGCTTGTACTGTGAAGTGCATAGCAACCTCAGCAAACTCTTTCTGCCAATGTCATTTGAAAGACCCGGAATAATCTCCATTGTCTTTTCTCTCTCTGCAATTCTCTACAATCCTCTTAATTTTAAATGAGCTAGCTGCATACAATGTTTTGCAAACAAAAGCAAGCTTGTAGTGTGAAGTGCATGGCAACTTCAGGAAACACAATTTGGAAGACCTGGAATAATCTCCATTGTCTTTTCCCTCTCTGCAATTCTCCACAATCCTCTTAATTTTAAATGAGCTGGCTGCATACAATGCTTTTCCATGTTTTCCAAACAAAAGCAAGCTTGTAATGTGAAGTGCATGGCAACCTCAGCAAACACTTTCTACTAATGTTATTTGGAAGACATGGAATAATCTCCATTGCTTTTCCCCTCTCTGCAATTCTCTACAATCCTCATTATTTAAAATGGGCACGTGTTTGCTTTTAATAAGTCGTTGAATTTACTTTATTATTATTATTAATTTTCTTAATTTAATTTAATTTTCTGTTTTTAACAAGTAATTGTATTTACACTCTTTTATTGTTATTATTTGGATTTTATTATTAATTTTCTTAATTTAAATTTTTATTAATTAGATTTTATTATTAGTTTTATTTTGTACTTTTAATAAACAGTTGGATTTACATGCTTTTGTCTTTTTATTAATTTTTTAAAATTTATTTAGATAAATATGAATTTTTTTCAAACTTTATTTTTGTTCAATACTTACTAGCAATTTTTAATCAATAATTTTTATAACTAATCTATATATATAAGACATAATTATATTTTTATTAATAATATTAATATTATTTTTCTTAATATGTTATTATATTCTTATTTTATATTATTATTATTGTGTCAATATATTATTCTATTTTTATTATAATATTATTATTTATTTTATTTTTACTTTTTGATTTTGTTTTTAATATTTTGTTATTATTATATTATTATTATCTTATCTTATATATCCTCACCTTTTTATTTTATGTACATAAACTTTCAGATTCTTACCATTGATAAATGTCTTTCTTCATAACAATTTTAAAATATTCTCCTCTTTTATAATATGTATAATTTAAAAATATGACTAAAATTCTATTATATTAATTAAATTTGATTATTATTATTTTTTAAATTTATTTTAAAAACATTTTTTTTACCTAATTTTATATTTTTTTATTATATATAGAGTATTTTTAATATAAAAGTACTAGCACTTGTATAGAAGGGGTGCAATGGTGGCCATAAAAATATATTTACAAGTTATTATGTTAGAAATTATAATTCAAATTGTAGATAAAAGATATATTATTTTCTATTTTCTATTTTTTGTATATAAAGATATTTAGAATGATGCATTAGATTGTTATATTTGTGTATACAATATTATTTTGGGAATTTGTGGGAATTGGACAAAGAGATAGGTTTAGATGAAAAGTAAAAATTGGTTGTCTGAAAGACATAACCCATGTAAAGTTGTCCCTACTATTGCAAGAGGATTTGAGATCCAACTCCATGCTTCTCAATGCAAAATCATGTTTGATGAAGGATAATTAATGAATTCGAGGATGAAAGCACCTCGGTGATGGAAGGCCTCCATCCAACTTGAGGGTGAGTATACTGCAACACCAGTAACAACATCCTCTTCATACTCTTCTTGCAACCAGAATATTGAATCCTCTCATTTATTATTTTGGTAGAGTGCGCATTGTGACTCATGTCCACTATCCAATTAGATACAAGGATATGCTCAAGGCGATTAGTGTGAGTCAAAATCGCGATAGCTAGTCCAGAGCTTGAGCACTATGATGCCAAAGTTAAAGACACCACTCTTGTCATTGAGGTGGTCGTAGAGCACATACTCAGGAGCCACATAGCCCAATGTGCCCATGATGCATGTGGTGTAGTGCATGTTGTCCTTAACTTGAACTTGGCCATCCCAAATTGGCCACGAATAGGATCAAGTCCTTGTCCAACATGTTTTTCACCTTCAGGTCCTTGTGAATGATGGTTGTGTTCACATATTCTTGCAGGAACACCAACCCTATCACTATTCCCAACATGATCTTGAAATGTTGCAACCACAACAAACACGAGTAGATGGAGTTGAAAAAATAATCTGTTAGGCTTCCATTCTCCATCAAGTCATGCACTAGAACCAAAACACTTGACCGATGACCCCCATATTGTAGCCTTTTAGAGGCAACAAGTTGTGATGCTTGGTGCTACTGATCACCTACACCTCATGATTGAACTCACCACCCACTCTCTACTAGAAGTCCTTAAATCTCTTTATTGCTATTCAACTTCCATTTGCTAGAGTACCTCTCTATATCATGTTGAGGCTCCCCTCCCCAATAAGGTTCAACTCTAAGAAATCCTATGTTGATATTCATGTATACTCTTCAAAAGGAAAAGTTAGAAACAAATAATCTTGAAATTCTAAAATAGAGTATATTCAATGTATTTACCATATGCAAATGGGATCAAAATAATATGACAGAAAGTTGCAAATAAATCAAGGATGAGGAAGTAGGCATCTTCAAGTTTACTCAGCTTTGAAATGTCCTGTGATAGACATTTTTTGTGGGTGGACATAGTTCAAATCATTTGACGATCATGAAATCATAATTGGAGACTCATGATGGCATACAAACGTACACACCATCACTAGAATGTATAAATTTAAACATTTATTTTTAGGCTCTATAGATCTTCTTGGAAACACCAAAATATTAAAATTGGCCTCTAAACTTGTTTAACAACCACAAAATTGGGTTTGCAAGATCCTTGTGAATTATCTAACCTTTCTACCAAATGAAATTTGAAGATGAGCTACAAATATTGAGATAGTAATGCTAGTATTCCTAGGTTAGCTTGCCACTCCAGGGCCTAAAAATTAGGTTTCACCACCAAATTGAAGGTTGTCCCACATTGGAATTGAGACAAAAAATAAATGCCAATAGTGGCTCTTGTTCAAGGATGTATTTCCATTATGGGCATAGTGATATTCTAGAAGATCTCTAGGGTGTAGATCAAGTTCCTTCAATTTGAATTCCCATAACTTCTCAATTGCAATGCTCTAATTTCACACCTTTCAAACATCATTTGATGGCCCTAAGCCCACAAAAAAGTAAAACAAACTTTTTCCTTTGTCAAATACCTTTTTCTTTGATGACTGCTCTAATATTTACATGGAAAAACTACCATCACTTAACAACTTACTAACATTTCCATTGACATTTTTGACAACACCACTAAATTTGTCACTATCAAATTTTCCCTTATTTATTTAGACTTTGAAATTAGGTACCCACTAAAATACCTCATGGTGCATAATATATACATCACATTTATCAAATATATCACACCCACAATCATTGTGATACTCCACATCAACAAAATCACTACCATACACCATCAAATGTTTACCAAGTTGAACTGGAAAGTGAAAATGTTCATATTCTATTTAATATGAGACATCATGAACATTAAAACTTCAACCTTAATTTGCACATTAATATTTAAACATTCATAAGAACAAGTCTCATGGAATGCCTCACTATGCATTTGCGTTGATTTGATGAAGTAATAGTTTAGCTCCAGAGAAATTAGACTGACAAAAAATAAAAGATTAGGAAATGTCAACTAACTCATTATTTTAATTGTACCTTACATATAACAAATAATCCTTTTATGTAATAAAAAAATGTTCATGTACACAAGTACCTCCAACTAAGTTGCAACATACTTGTACTCACCATCATCTAAGCATTGCAATTCAATCACATTGCTATGTGCTTGAGTAGTTTCCAAACAAGATTTATTTGCATCAACAATACCCTTGTCAACAACTAAATCATGATTTTCATAAAAATCATTACTTCTATCAACATTCCAAATATTGACAAAGTTTTATAGTTTAGGCTCAATAACAAGATTTTACTTATCTTTTGAATCATCATACAATTCAGTATGGAATTTCTCAAGATACAGATAAAATAATTCAAAATGTTTATTTGCATCACATACTTCATAGTGATTTTTCACAACATGGTCACTATTGCAATGGATATCATGATCAACATTGCCTTCCAATTTGTCAACATGAATCTTAGAATCCCATTCAACATCAACATTTTAGATTCAACATGGCCAATCAAACATCTTAAAAATAAAATTTCAAGTTCATTTGTGTCATCAACAAATAAAAATGGTAACCCATACTCTAGAGAATCATCATAACATAAAACTTGTTCACTTTTAAGTGAACATATGTACTCATTATCATTCACATCAATGAATTTTCATCTAAAGATAATCTATATAATTCATCTTTATGAAAGCAATCATAATCAACAAATAAATAATCAGTTTCACTATCATGATAAGCAACACAACAAGGAAACTCATCATGTGTAAAGTTGTGCTTAAGTTCCACAGATTGAATGCATGAAATTTTGTCTTCAAGAGTATCATCATTGAGCTACAATTTTATGTCCACGACATTCTCAATATCAACATAATCACTAACCTCACGAATTGTTCCACTATTTGGAATACCTAAGAACATTTCAATTTCTTTACTAATCAAGCTATGAAAAAAAATAAATTCATATATCTCTTTTACTTCATCATAACGTTTACTTAGATTATGATGTAGGAGCATCCGGGGTGAAGAGAAATCCTGCACAACCAAAAAATCAGTTTGGTGCTTTTTCATTTTTTTTCAATTTTGTTTTGTTGTTGGTTTTGTAGGCATGTGATATTCTTCCTTTATCTCTTCTTCATATATTTAATTGGGACCCCTTTGAAAAATTATTGTATGGCATGATTTTCAAATGCAATGTAAATGCCATTGTTGTAAATTCAAAATTATATTTGGGAGTCAAAGTCCCACACCTAGGATAGGGGAATAATTTTTTAATTGTTTTGTAACTTCTAGGATGAAATAAAAGAAAATGAATAAATGTTTTCCAGGTAGTGCTTGGAGCCTGAGTGTGGAGGTGCAGGGAAGAAGCTAGTGTTGAACACCCAAAATACTGAGAGGGGGGAGGGTGAATCGGTATTCTCTGAAACCACTTAAAAATTTAAGCATTCATTCCACATAGCATATTTAATTTGCAATAAGAAAGGAAAGCATGAAATCAACCATCAAAATTACATAACACATGAAAATCAATTTTTTTCCATGGAAAAATCATGGTGAGGATTAGCTCACAATATATTATAACTGGTTATAAAATATTACAAAAATGCTCACTACAAATGGACTCACTATCCTAGTGGACTCACTGTCCTAGAGGACTCAATACCCATAAAATGAAGAAAAGATAGAAGAGAGTGGTGACACATAACCAAAGTAAATTTTTACAATTGCATCTATAATATGCATGATTACAGTTCCATTGAAGCTCAATATATAGACTTTATACACTTCATACTGCTTTGTATTAACACTCTACTTTGCTCTACACTCGCATAATATTTGCACAATTCACAAATCAACAATACTTGTATATTTGCTATTCACATCACCCAACACTGAAATGATCTTATACTTATATCCATTTTATCCCAACATCAATTAGGTTGGCCTAATTAGATGTATCATGCAAAATATAACTTGTTAACCCAACATACAAACCCCGTGCCTTAATTCAAACTTGTAACAAATAAGATAGGTTAGGGTGGACCTATAATAGCACCCTTGTAATGGATCAACACTTACTTAAAACTTTGCAATACCCCAAAGATACTAAGTCGACACCAGTGAAGACCTAACATCAAAAATTACCAACTGATCAACCACAAATGGACATGCAGACTTCCAAACTTCATACCACTTGGAGCATATACTCTACTAACACCTATAAACACTCCCACAAATCCACAAGACTGAATACCATTCCACAGTGAAGTGCGGACTGATCAAAACATACACCCTATATACTAGCAACCACTATCACTAGTAGACCCGATATTCTATCATTCATAACTTCTTCACCAGAGGAAAAAATAATGTGAAAATATGGATTTAAACTCCTCTTAACATCCAAAAAAAATTCATTAAAACTACATAGCAGGATTCTTCAAGATAGACCAATGCGGACCAAAATACTAGATGTCTTGTACATTGAAAACACTATTCTGATACTTAGCTAATTTTTCACTTTAACTGTTTGCACCAAATCAAACCTTCTTGCAACTAAGCACCAAATTAACATATTTATGCATGCTCATGCTACACAAAACGTTCTGCACATCGATCTTCATGCCAAACCACAATGTTGACATCAATGGTAACACTGTACTTGCATACTATACACCTTATGCTCATGTTGCCAATAGACATATCAATGATAAGCTCTTTAACCTTCCAATGGCTACTGGGTGCCAATTTAGGAAAAACTTCAAATAATTATAGGCAAGATGCCAAAAAGTGGATTGGCATGATTCCCATGCCCAAGAGAGGGTCCTAAATGTGGTTTGACTGGCATATTTGAGAAAGAAATCCCAACGCTTGGGTTGGGGAGAAGTTTGGCAGTGATGAACAAGAGAAGAAAATAAGGAAAAGCAAGCAAAAAGAGGAAGAATGTTTCCTAAGCACCCAAAGCTCCATGTCCAATCATTTGGTATGATTTTATTGTTTCCTATAGATTGCAAGTTAGATAGTATGAAGCTGATTTTTGCTGTGTTCTAGAACTTGCATGTAGAAGTGAGAAAAAAGGCTCTGAGATATTGCTTGTAGCTGTTTGTTGCAGAGAACGAAGCTTTCAATATGAGTTTTTCAATCCTTATTTTTTAGATTTGTGTTGCTCAAGTATTTATTTAAATTGTAAAAGAAAAATCTTATGTTGATGTTTTATTTTAATATTACATTCTAGTGTTGATTTGTGAAGCCAAGGCTGCAACAATTGGCAAACCGATAAGGTTTTCTCAATTGTTGACCTACATCAATTGGTATTAGAGCGGGCTTGTAGAAGTTTGAAGAGGAAGCAACAGATAGAAGATAGGGTAGAGGAAGAGCCCCACGAGGAGAAGAGAACCCAACACTCATTGAGATGCTAAGGGGAATCACATAAAGGTTGGAAACCATAAAGACTTCTCAAATAAGAGTTCTTATTGAAGATGTTAGTGAAGATGAGGAAGAAATTCCAGAGGTTATAGTACACGTAGGGAGAATATGCATATGAAGAAAGACTCTTGCAAGTGTTGGATAAGGTTGGGAGTAAACCAAGGATGGATCCACCAAGTTACAGTGGGAGTTTGAATCCAAAGGTGCTTATTGATTGGATTACAAAAATGGACAAGTACTTTGATTTAGAGACCATTGAAGAGAAAAATAAAGTAAAATATGCTTGCACCAGGTTGAAGGGACATGCATCCTTATGGTGGGAAGTGTAGATTGAGAGACAAAGGAAAGGAAAAGAAAAGAAAAAATCTTGGGAGAAAATGGTTACAAAGTTCAAGACAATTTTTTTCCTGTAGACTACCATATTGGTTTGATCAAGAAGCTACAAAATATTAGACAAAAGGAATTAAATGTCATGGATTACACAGAGGAATTTTATAAGCTAAGTATACATGTTGGGCATGTTGAAGATGATGAGGAACAAGTAGCAAGGTATGCAAATGGACCGAGGATCGATATCCAAGATGAGCTTAGCATGGTCATGATAAGGATTGTAGAATAATCCTACTGATATGCTCTCAAGGCAAAGGAAAATTTTGCAATAAGGTAAAAAAGTAATTCTAGATGCAAAGGAGAAGCTTTAAGAGGTAGAGGACAAACAAATAGTGGAAGAGGACAACCAATAAAAGTAGAAGAAGCGAGCTGGTCACAAACAAATCATGGGACAAATGCAAGAGGAAGAGGATATTTTCTAAGAGGAAGAGGTGAAAATTTGAGAGGGAGAGGAGAATATGGTAGAGTAAGGGGATTTTTAGGAGTGTATTTCAACTATGGAGAAGTGGGTCACTGAGCCTTTGAATTCCCACAAATACAAGAGATTGGAAAGACAAACACTGGAAGAACATACACTATAGAAGCTGAAAATGAAACAAAACTAGTAGATCCCTAAGATGGAGAGATTCTTATGTTGAGAAGAGTACTTTTAAAGCCCAAGAAAGAGCAACAAGAATAGGTACAAAGAAGAAGCTTGTTTAAGACAATTTGCAAATCATAAGGAAACTGTTACACTATAATTATGGACAGTAGAAGCATAGATAATTTGGTGTCCCAAGAGATGATGGAGAAGCTAAATTTGGAAAGAACAAAGGACCCTAATCCATATTGGTTCACTTGGTTGCAACAAGGGCATCAACTTTTGGTAAGTGAACAGTATTTGGTGAATTTTTAGATTGGTAATTATAGGGATGCGATTGTATATGATGTGATGCCAATGGATGCATGTCACATCCTTTTGGGTAGGCCATGGTAGTATGTTAGGAAGGGCATATATAATGGTGAAGAAAATACTTACACTAGGCAGAAACTATGTTGTAGTGCAACTCTTGTTTCTTTACCTTGCATAGTTAAAATTAATTTATAATAATTATACATTGTAAGGAGATAATAGAATAATACCAAGACTTATTAGAGGAAAAATAAGTATCAAATCATAGGAAGCAATGATAATTGTGACAAAGGATACATATAGTAATATGACAAATATAAATAGTGAAATTCATATTAAATCCATTAGGCCAATAGGGAGAACAAATGGAACTAGATGTATTAACAAAAACTGCATATTTTGCAACTAAGTGTTTGACTTCTCTAAATTTTTAACCCTTTTCATCATTTTGTCATCCTTAGTTCATCCTTATCCCTTCCCTATTTGTACCTTAGCTCTTAAGAAAACCTTGTTTATCCTTCCATATAATACTTATCCTTTCCCAAACCCTTATTTAACATTTGTAGCTCTCCTCATGCATAGAAAACTCTTCCACTTTCCTTCATAAACATCACATTCTATGGATTAATTTAATTTGAAATCACCACCATTTGCTTCTAAAAAAATAATCTTTGTGAGAAAATTCATATAATAACTACTTATACCCATGGGGGCAGCCATGAATTTTTCTTTGTCTACAATTAAAGTTTAATGCAAGCCACATTTATTGATGCCTAATATGTTTTCACCTTCCTCTTGGATGAATACCATCTAAAAATATATAGACAAGGCCCTCCCTACACTCATTCTATAACTAAAATTCACAATCTCTTCTATTTCTTCTTTTTGAGCAAGTTATCATCTTATGTTGATATTCTTGGAGCTATAGATCTTGGAACCACTATCATACCATCATCTTGGAGCTTTGCAACACTTTTTCGGAGGCTTGTGACACTAACATAAGAGGTTTTTCCTCCCCAATTGTTATTCTCCACTTTCCTCCACTATGTTCCCATTTTTATCTTCCATTCCCATTATTTTGATTAAGGGGGAAAAGCAGGTTTTGAATGGACCCGAAACCATTAACAAAATAGGCTTTGATAGGGACCCAAAACCCACACAAAGAAGAACAAGCTGCTCATGGATACAACATAGAAAACCAACAACAAACCAATAACAAATCACCAAAATAACAAGACTGCCCAAATCTGCACTAAACAAAAGGTTTTGATGGGAACCTTAAACCCAAAAAGCCAAGTATTACAAGGGATCTTGAACCCAAACCAGGTTTAGAAGGGAACCTGAAACCCACTTACATCCATTACATAAGGACCAAAATCCCTCACAACATACCAAGTTTTAACGGGGACCTTAAACCCATTGTTCACACGATCACAACCTAGCTCCACCAGGCAAGAAGAAGAAGAATACCTCTTGTAGCACCACCAAACATGAATAGTCGAATTAGACTCCACCTCAAAAGGAGTGGGATCCCCTCTATAGGAGAAGATGTAGGTTACCACCACTACAACCACACTATAACAAAAAGTAGCTCCACCTCCATAAGATCATGCACCACCTCAAAAGGTATTGTAACAGTAGAAGCCAGTAACATGGGAAACACCACCACAAATCCACAGACCCCCACTCTACCTCTAAAAGAGAGGACTCCACCACAATAGGAGTAGACTCCACCACAGTAGGAGTAGTCTTCACCTCAATAGAAGACACAAATTGGAGAAAAGTGAAGAGAGCCACCCAACTAGAAACAAGGAAAATCATGACAACCACCGACAACTCAAGACGAAGGACCAACAAGAGAAGCAAAGGGAAAAGCCCAAACACACCATACCAAAAAAGAACATGGGAAAACAAGATACATAATAGGATCAAACCATTCAAACGAGACTTAAAAGATCCCATAAGTCAAAAGCCCAATAGGGAACCAAGATAAAAAACAGACTGAGAAACCCCTAGAAAATACTCCTCAGACAACATCCTAGAGAGAAGAAAGATCTGAGCCTTAAGCATCAGCAACGAAAGGGGATTAGCCACCATGGGGAGCACCCCAATCCACAAACTAAGCACAATAGAAGAACATAAATAAACTCTGCTCAACCACTAGAAGAGACACATAGACAGAGGCAACAAAGCCTCCCCACAAACCAGAGAGAATACAGAGGATAACACCTCCAAAAGGAAGAAACCCAAAAAAGGCCATCCCAAGGTAGGGGAACACCTAACACAAACCTAGAGAACATCTAAAACAACATTAGGGAGGGAAACCACCACATCCCCAACAACCTCCCAAGTAAATAAACCTTGAAGCACAACCCTCTTGAGGCTCACCAAGCTTGTGAAAGAAAGCCAAAAGCATTGTAGAGGAAAAACCCCAGACTGTAAAGGGTAGACCCCGCCTCTGACCCAAACTAGGAACTTCCAAAATGACTTCGAATGATTAACAAGAAACAACACAAGAGTCATCTCAAAAAGGCAACCAAAGTACAACACCAAAAGCTTGGAATAGTCCTCATCCATCAAGGACCAAGAGAATAGGAACCAAAAAGCACTAAACACCAACAGAGGAGCCAAAGAAGACCCCACCAGGCTGCCGAAAAATAGCAAATCCAAATTGAGGAGAGCACAAATAGCTCCAACAAGCAACAAGGACCCACACACCACAAGGGAACCAACCAGAAAGGCCAACACACAAAATAGTGCAACAGACCAAAGATACCACCGCAGCCTCTTGTAGTCGCCCAATGCCAGGAAACTAGGATAGGAATCCAGGCCAAGCCAAAAATCATCATCATCTTCCTTTGAGTCCGCATCTCCCTCGCCTGTTTCACCTGAGGATTTTGAATTAGGATCCCCACTCCCTCTCCCACCCAACAACCTATGCTCCATGTCGTGAAAAATGTCTTCCATTCCCATTGTTATTTTTCCCATTTATGCATAATTTCCTTCATTATCCTTTTGGATAAAAGTACAAAACTGGATTGTGCACTTTTATAAAGGAAATAACCAACATTGATCCAACTTTTTTAATTTGAATCACTAAAAATTGGCATATATGTTTTGAAATTTGAAATGATGTGAATCAATAAAGTGTATATTTTATTGTATTTTTCATTAAAAAATTTACTTTATATTTTTTTACAAAATTGACATTATAATTTAGTTGTTGAAAAAATGCTAAAAAATGAAATTAAATGGGACACCACTCTTTATATAGTGTGTATTTATAACTTCAAACTTTAGTGCATGGATTTTTGTTCCAATTTTGATACACATATTTTTAATAAATATTAAAATGTGCACGTATCAAAACCACAATTGTTTCCATGGGATGTCACCTTTTGTGTTCATTATTTATTTAGTATAAAAAAAAATTATACCAGATCTTGACATAGAATCTTTTATGTAGTGCATATATTTTTTCAAAAAATTTAAATAAATTTTAGTACTTTTTCTTGACAAGATAATCAACCTTATATTTTGGTGTTCATAACCTAATTTTAGTAAAAAGAAAATATAAACAATGATTAAAGTATTAAAAATTTTACATTTTTGAAAGTTACACTTATAGATCTACAAAAGGGTATTTTTTATATTTAAAAAAAAATAAAAATTACATGAGTAAGAATTGTTAAAACGTCGAGTTTTTAAATAATATTATTTTTTGGTAAATTGGACTCAAAGTGGTGCTACATATGCATTTATTGAACACTTTTAGTTGGAAAAATTATGGCCATATCTAACTTAACTAGGATGTATCTAGATATACCACATGTTTGACAAAAATGATTTTTTAATTGAATTTTTTTAAATTCACTTAAGTGCTTATAAGTTGACCAAATGTGTAACACAACTTTGTACTTTTACCCTTCTCCATTCATCCCTTTCCATCTCTAAACTCTTTTCCATCCAATTTATTTTCATTTGATCTCTCTTTTCCTTCTCCCATGTTGTCTCTTCCTATCTCTTAGTTTTTATTTCCATTTCTATATCCAATTAGGATTTCATTTATATACTTCCATTTTTATTTTCATGCTTGTTATAGTTTAGTTTTAATTCTTTCTTTTTCATCATCACTTTTATGTGGATCTTGTTTGAATTCTCACAAGAGGTTTGATTGGGGTAGAATCTCCTTTAACCATCCCATTTTAAAATGTATTTTGTTATCAATTTTTTCTTGCTAGTCAATTATTTCATGACTTCAAGAGGTCAAGAATGTGATAAATCCTAATGTTTCTTCCACTCCATCTAATGTTCTTACCTCTTAGGGAAATCAAATCCTCACTAGAACTGTATGGGTTTAAGTCATGTAAATTATCGTACACATCATGCATGTTCATGCTCCCTCTTTTTTTATATTTTCCAACCTACCAAGGTTTCCAATTCTACACATATTACCCATACCCACCTTTGTCACTTCCCTTACAATATCCATAAGCTATAATTGCTACCTCTTATATTATCCCTCCTATCCAACCTCTTTTCTAACCTAATACACAAGCCTAATTTGTCTTCTTCTATTCATTTTCCCTCTTTTTCCAATACAACCCATCCTTCCTCCATTTCTCCTACTTTTCAACCTACTTCTAATCCTACCCACATTTCTTCTTATACTAATTTATTCATGACCACCAATACTTTTCCTCCAACAATTATGATGATTTACCCTTCTTCTATTCATCCTCTTCATTATACTTATCCACTACCACCATATTACCCTATGCAAATTTTTATTTTATACATCCTTTCCTCTTTTATTTTCTCAAGAATCATCAAGCCACCTATTATTTTCTTCCCTCTCAGCCTCATCCTTATTCTTCATCTAACCTTATTATTCCACATGTGTGTTACACCACCTCCAAAATATATAATATAACTTATATGCTTTACTCACCAACTCTAGATCCTCATCATAATCCTTTAGTCTATGAAATTTAGCCCATCAATTTCTAGCTAATTTCAAAGTTCCCCATCTCAAATTATATGATGGAAAAGGAGGTCATACAACTCATTCTTGAAAATTTTACACTTTTTGTTTAAATTATGTCTATGATAACCACATCTTTTGCAATTTATTATCCTACTCAATCAAGGAACGTGACCTTGAGTGCTTCTAATATTTGCCTTGGATTATTCCATGAGAACCTTTGATATGATCACCAAATCCTTTATTAATCATTTTTAAATTTAAATCTCCCTTGAAATTAAATGTATTGACTCATTCATTATAAATAAGGGCCTCAAGAAAACCATTATGATTTTTTCCTTCACTTCCTATTAATATTACCAAAGATACATTGCCACCTTCAATCCATCTTAGAGAAGATAATGTTACAAATTCATATTAATTTTGTGGATCTTTGTACAACCCTTACAAATCATGAGATAAAGATGGATAAGGTTAGCTCAAGGTTTCAAGAGGGACACCTTCTACCACAATAAAAATACTCCAATAAATTTAAACCAAGCCTTATAATAAACCCTTCACAATGAACAACACCTCAAAGGAGGCTATGAACATAGTTACAACTAACACTCTACCACCATCTACCACTCACATCTTCCTTTCTCTTTTTCTTCACCTTCTTTATCCACCAATGTTATTTCTATATAACTTAATATCTTTGTTAATTCATTGGGATTTTAAAAACCTAACAATCAATTATGTATAGAAATATTTCCACATACTTCTTCAACTTCCTCCCACTCATCCTCTATAAAAAATGATGACTTTACTACATTTTTCCAATACTAATATTGAACAATGCATGGGACTCATATGTAATTTTATAATTAATTGAAATAACCTTGTCTCCCTAGATGACTTCAATGATAAAGGAAACCTTATATAGCTCCATTGAATAAAAACCTCCAAATAAATTCATCAACTCATTTCCTTAGTGTTGAGGGTGATTCTAGTCACACACAATGTGCTAGGCAATAAGGGTTTATTGCCTCTCTTGAAAAGTAGCAAAAATTACTCCAATGTTCCTTTCTTATCAGGTCAAGACTACATGGGTAGCACAATTGTGAGATCAATGTAGTTTCACAAGGGGATCTAGAATCTAGATAACTAGAAAATTATATGCAATCATAAAAGATAATCTTAACACTTCAAAATAACAGATTGTATTTCACAGTATAACAGATTTGAAACAAGTTTATTGCTCTTTCAATACAATGTATAAACCATTTATAAAATAAAATGAAAAAATATGTAGGTTAACAAGAAATAATATAAACTTATTATAATCTGACAAAGCAATAAACATTTCATCAATCACTTCTATATGTTTAAACAAGATTTTCAAACAACTATTAAAGTAAATAGCATATCACACATTCACATTCAATAGTAGTGCAATAGTTAAAGGAAATATAAAATTTGTAAACTTTTCAAAATTCATTCAACCAAAATGTCATCAAACATGCATAGATTTGGGAAGAAACCTTACTTAATTTCATAGTTATAGACAAAATCTTATTGATTTGACAAGTGTGATTAAAATAAAGTGCTCATACCATCACCGTTGAACTAGATTCAAATGCATGCAACCTAGGTGCTATCCTTAGATGAAAAATAAACTTTACACAAAGATTAGTAGGAAAATTCTGCACTAATATTGTATTATTTTGTTGTAGAAATTACATAAAAATTTGGATCCTTTGCAATGACCTGAAATTTACCATATATAGAAAATATGTTTCCCATAATTGTGGATCTTAATGAAAAAATGGAACCACAACTCCAACACTTGAGTCTTTGACTGAAATTAAATTTAAATGAAAATAAAGCAAAACTGGACACCACCAGTTGTGGTTTAGTCTCTTGCTAAAATTTAGGAAAGCATAAGAAAATAACTAAATAAAACTGAAGTGTGACTATAATCAAACTGGAAGCTTTGAAATTCCCATGTGCCTCTAACTCCTCCATTTAGGAGTATGACTTTGCATCAACATTAATTGCAATTCTCACGCCAACTTGACACTTCCTATTTGGGCATAGATCTAGGTAGTGTTATCCTTGGCAACAAAAGACATCAGAATAAGCAACAACAATGACCATCCTATATATAGTCATTTTACAAAGTGCATAGTCCATATTGGCACCATTTCATTCATTTTTCCATTGACGACCCCTGGTGAAACTAAATTTTGATTTTTTGATCAAATGTGGTATTCTCCATTTGTTGTTGAATCTTGGTAAAAGATTCCAACCCCTCTTGAAGAGATTGGAGCTTTACCTTCTTGCTGACCATCTTATCTATACCTTCTTAGGTGACTTGTCCCTACATTAAATTATGCAATTCCTCAATCATTTTCTTAGGTTCCCTCACCAATACAGGGTTATCCCAAAATGTACATCCCAGGTCTTCAATTTCTCGGTGAATGTCACTCATTTCCTTTCCTGCATGATTCCTACAATTATTTAATTTTCTTTTACATTTATTCAAAATCTTCACCTGAAATTTTGTTGTTGTTATCCATACAAGAATTGACTCTTGTTCTCTGTCTTGAATTACAACATATTTAAGTAGTTCTTCTTCTTTAGTTTCATTCATCTGATGGAGGATAGGAATGTACTCCTCCCATATCAACAATTCTTTATCAATTCTCAAAGCAATTTGTTGGGCATTGTTATCTTCATCACTAATTGAATGGTATGATTTGACCAAGTACTTCAAAACTATTTCTACCAATTCCAAAAAGTTTTCCTTCCATTGTTACATAATAGGAATCCATCTATCAGGGTCAAAGTGTCTTACTTCACCCTTCAAATCAGCTTGGAGTGCAAATTCAGGATCCTTGTCATCTACATGGTCGATGAGATTACTAATGTAGGTAGTCAACTATTTAACTTGAGACTTTAACTCATCTTTTGTATTCTCATCCTTCTACATTCTTTTTAGAATGGTAGAAAATGACATTTGCAAAGACTGTTACTCACCATCTCTTGTTTGCACACCCAAATCCACCTACAAATTCGGTAGTCATCAGCTATCATTTCAAATTTCATTTTTTCCACCAGAGGGATTGCTATCTTAGCTATCTTATTACCTTAATCATCCATAGAAATAGTAGAAATCCTTCAAGTCCTCTTTCTTCTTCTTCTAGGAGATTGGAAGGCCTCTAATAGTGCACTCAAGCTTGTCTCATGAGTTTCTACATATGTCCTTTATCTCTTCTTGGTGGTATGGTTTAACCACATTGGTATAGTTGCAGATGTTTCCCTTGGAGGAGTGGAGACCGTTCTTGTGCTGTGAGAAGTATCAATGTTCATCTCTGGTTCATCCTAACTAGACTCCTGAGTCTTCTTTCCTTCTTCATGAGCCTCTTCTTGATGTACTTCTCCTTTAGTTTTAGGAAATTCCTCAACAAATTTTTCTTCAATTTGAGGTATCTCCTCAACAACTTTTTCTTCAGTCTGAGGAAACTCCTTAGTAGCCTTTTCTGCTTGATTGATTCTTGCTCAACCTCTTATTGTTTTAACATGTTATCTTGAGTAGTATGCTCATCTATATGCCCTGTTTCTTTATCTACTTCCTCTTGGAATACTTCCTCAACATTCAAATCAAGTGGAACCTTTTGAAACACATCATCCCCTTTCTTTTGTGCTTCCTCTTCCCTGGGAGGTTTCTTCTCCATTTCTCCTTCAACAACATCTTCAACAGAACTCCTTCTCCAAGAGGTAGTTGAACTGTCAAAAGGGATGAAGTTGGTGGTGGAGGTTGATATGGTTGAATAGGTGTCTCATCCTTTGGAGGTGATGGAGGGGGAGTTAGCAGTGGTGACCTATGAGGACGATTCAAGGAGTATGTTTCTTCAACTTCTTGTTGAGCCACCCTTTCTTCAGTGGCTTCCCTCATTCTCCTTATTCGATATGATCTTTCAACTTCTTCTTCTAAAGCAATGTTGATTGGACCCATTCCTTTTATTTTTTTCGCTACTTCTTTAGTAGGCTCTCACTTGTCTTTCTTCTTGGCTATAGGGGCACTAGAGGAAGGTTTATCTTGCTCTTTCTTTACAATTGTTTTGGCTGAAATTTCTCCTTCCTTTTTCTCAATATCCTTTGGCTTCTCTAGCAACTTAGTCATGGAGAAGGGCATATTCAACCAACAAAGAGAGTTTGACATAACTTGTTGAGTTCTATCCTTAATATTATCGTTTTCCTTAATAAAATAGCCCACATTAAAAATTGGAACATCATAATTTTTTCAGGTTGCATAAGCAGGATCCAAAACCTTTCCATCTTCTATTTTTTGTTTGGGAATCCAAACCTTTAAACAATGTCTCATTAGAAATATTATCAATCGACAATAATCTTTCATTCTCACTTCAAATTCCTCCTCATAATTTGTCCAATGATCTTCAAGCTTGGGCTCGTGGATGAAGTATGCACCCATCACTTAACTAATCTTCCCAATAGGGTCAAATATTCCCCAACCATCATTGTACAAGTCAAAACTATATCTTGACATCTCACCTTCTACATTCTTGGAATTTTGTGTGTTTGCACAAGAATACACTCCTATTTGAATTGGAAAACCATATCCATGCAACTTATATTTTCTTGCAATCAGCTGCCGCACTTCTATGATCTATCTACAAACTTCCAGCAAAAGCAATTTATCCAACAGATGTCGGAAAGCTTGTATGGAATTTTGTGAAAACTTTCCACCCTAGTATAAGTGAATGTCTTATACTAGATTGAAACGAAGGATTTTGGTAGCCAAATCCTCCGTTGCTCTCTTTTAGGGTTTTGCACCTAAAAGGGGAAGGATGGACCAAAATGCACAATGTTTCACTCAAGATTAGTGTAAGGATGGATAGGAAATGGATGTGAAGTGTGTGTGGATGTGTTTGAATGCTTACAAATTCAAAAAAGTGAATGTAAACTAATCCAATACAAGATGCTAGAAAACGCAGTGTTGATTGCAAGTATGAACTAGAAACCTAAACAAATGAAAACATAAATTGACAAAACTAAAAAGAGTGCACCTGGAGACAAATTACTGTTGCTGGAAGGTTTTGGAATGTTCCAGAAGTCATTGTTAATGGCCACTAGGACTTATTTTCCATGCATGGTGAATTAGTCCTGCTTTTGATGAGAAGTCTAGGAAACCTGTTTCTGACTGTCCGAAGCTGAATTATGACAAAACCACTTTTCAGGCCTACAAATGGGACTCATTCTCCAGGGGTGGTGAATTAGTCCACCTACAAGAATCTACAAATTTAGGAGTTGATTCTGTGGAGCTAGATCTGCACTTTTGCTTCCTACAGGTGTCTGTTTCTGAAATTGTCAGATTTGGGTCTGAAAGTGATTTTTTGTTGATTCTTTGTCTTGTTCAATGAAGAGATGACATGAAAGACTTTGAAATGTAATCTTCAATGATTCCTAAGCTTCCAAGTTGTCAAAATCTTCAAACCAACAAGGAAAGAGAGAGAAATGTTGAATGTTAAGGCATGGGGATTTGCCTTGGTCAAACCCCATTTAGGTAATTAAACCAAAATGATGAAATAATGGAGTGAAGCATGCAACAATAGAATAAATTACCTTTCCATGACGAATGATCTTGAAATTCTGCAACAAAACATGTAGAATCGACCCTTGGATGTCTTAGGAATCTCAATTGATGACTTGCAATGGGAAAGCCCTAACTTGCTTGACTTGAGATAGAAGGTAGATGATGAATGATGTGAAGAATGTATCTGTGAGATGTAATATGTAAAACGAGGAGAAAAAAACCTATTTATATGCACTTGAGCCTTAGTATCCCATTAATACCTCATCACAAGCCGACATGAGGAAAAATTCAACTTAAATTTCACTTATTTCCCGCTCAAAGGTCAAAATTTGAGCCAAATGGGCTCATTCGCCACACATGACTAATTGGTCCCACCTGAATGGGACTAATTTGCCATGCATGGCGAATGGTTCCCAGAGGGGCTATTTTGACAGCTCGAATGCCAAGAGATTAGGAATAAGGTCTAAAATGCCATATTTTTAGGTATTTGATCAATTTGAACCTTGGGATGCACAATATGGGTTAAAATGGTCTTATTAATGATGATGTAAATGTCAAATAGGGCTTGGGACACATAAATCAATGTGAAAGTTTGATTAAATACACTTTACAACACTAAAATAAGGTCCATATAGCCTAGAAAGGCACAAGAACCAATGTGAATGCACAAGACACATTACAACACTAGTTTATCATTAAATTTAATTCAAGAACCTTCTAGATTGATGTAATAATGGTATTAAACACATTTTATAATGTTGAATTAGGGAGAAATGAGTTTATTAATTCTAGAAAAGGGTGAAAGTATCTTACAACACTTTACAACACTTTTACAAGACGTTGTTAAAAGCATTTTATTTAGTTTCCAAGGGTCCAAGACCTAGTGTGGATGCATAAAATGCCTCACAAAACTAGATTAATACCTCATTAAGCCTATTAATCATGAATTAATCTCATGTCAAGCAAAGGGTCCTTTTTTCTACGACACATTTAGCCCCCACTTTAGTGAGAGGATGAAGTTGCTTCAAACTCACACTAAAGTAGACATGCAAGAGAGATCAATATGTAGGCCAAGCCCCCAATATACAAAATCATGCAAAGGCAAGAATGAAAAGAAAAAGATGGGGTAGAAAAGATGTACTCACTCTAGGCCAATGGAACTTCTTGGTTATCTGTTGGGTGAGAAAGGCCAAAGGTATACTCACTCTAGGGCCACAGAACTAGTTGTCCACGGGGTGAGAAAGCCCAAAAGGTAAGATATATATGCTAGTTGGTATGCAATCACAAACACAAAGGTGGCTATGGGGAAAAGTCATGCCACTAGGTGGCCTTCCTGCTCAACCATCTTAAAGTTATACCTGCTAATAACTTTAATAAGGTGCCACAAAGAGAAATGTTATGAACAAAAAGAACAAAGGTACCACAGTCATGCAAGCTACATTATGCAAGGTGGAAAAAAGGTAAAAATGTAAAATGAAAAAAAAGGTAAAAGTGTAAAAGTGTTAAGTGTAAAAATGTTCGAAGGAGTCTTGTTCAGTTCATGCAAGGTCAGTCACTTAGGGAACACTTTGTCTAATGTCTCCAAGAGAGGACCAATCAAAGAATAGTATATTCACTACTTAGGGGATGCAATGCGTCGCATCAGGCCACCGAGAGGAATGTAATATGCTAAGATAGATCACAATAATGAAGGAAATCACACCCAATGTCATCCACAAAGTGACAAACACATCATATAAATGACAAGGCTGCACTAGGAACCAAGAATGAAAATGAATTAATGGTAATGTATGCCACCCACTTTAAAGGAATTGCTTCACATCATTCTGTGAGCAATTACTTTAAAGTAGAAGAGAATATGAGAGCTTATTCAAAAATCCCTATGCCAAGTCATATGTTTTCGATAAGTTGTGTCATGAAGGAAGAGAGTATGTCACAAGCGAGTCAATCTTAAGACATGTCATCCACATCCCAAGCTTACTCTTGTTACATTCATGAAAGGTTAATGATTAGCCAAAAGAGACAATGACAAGTGACATACAAGGTCAAGGCTATCAAACCCCTTGTCCCCACTGAGTGTAGGACAAAGGTGACCCTAAAATGGATGATGGCATGTTGCTCCTTGCGGTGGATGAAAAAAATGCAATAGTGAGTATGCGATGATCCTACAAATATGGCATGGAAAGGAGTAGCAACTAATGTTATTTATGTGAATAAGGAAGAGTCTTGGAAGAGTCTTGTGTGATAGTATTGATGTTGAGTAAAGGTTTGGTGATCTTGGTCAAAGGAGAATAACCAAGACCCTGAGTTGTTTGTTGTGTTTAGCTCTACAGGGTTGCAGATACCTTGTTCCTAAGCACCATAGCCTTTTCCACGATACCCAAGTTGTTTCATGAGATCATACCCTTTTCCATAAAGATGTTTCAGTGTTGTGTTCATCAAGGGTTGTTGTGGAGTTTGTGGCATTGTCTATAGTGATTAAAGCAGATACTTTTCAAAGGTTATCCAAATTTTGTGTTGAAATGATGGCTGGTTGTTCTTATTTCTCGTCTTTCTTTTGTGTGTCTATGTATTCGCCCATAAATGATGGTGTAAAGTCTAAGGATTCCCAATCGTCACCGAATAATTTAGATTAAGATCACTCATCGTTGTGTTTAATTTCAAGAGTATCTATGTTGGATGTTGGAATCAATGTTTTCAAAGGAATTGTAGCTCCCTTTTCAAGCTGCAAGCAACCTTCAGGCTCAAGATCTACTTCAACTTGATAAATGTTATTGCTATAGACATATTTCATTATACGATGAAGGGTGGAAGGCACTGCATTCATCTCATGAATATTGTACGAAAGATCATAAGGAATGACATGAATAGGAGTTTGCAAAGTAACCACCCCAACCATAATAGGAAAAGTGATTACACCGAGCGGTTGCTTTGTTGTATTATCAAATCCTTGAATATAGACAGAATCAAGTATTATTTGTGACCTGTCAACATGTAATCGATCAAGGAGACTCACACTAAACACATCAAGGGTAGAGCCATTATCTATGAGAGTGTGTTTGATACCTTTGCAATTGAATCAAGTAATTATCATAAAGGAATCATGTTGGTTACGCAACTCCAAAGGAGGAAGCTCATGTTGACGGAAGGTAATGTCAAGATTATTTTTGGGGATTAGAGCTGCCACATCATTGAGAGTTGTAGCAGGAGGAATTGTGATTTTTTTTAAGGTTGTTTGAAGAATGTTGTTGTAATTTGGTGAGTTATAAAGTAAATAGAAAAGGGAAATATTTGTAGGAGTATTCTTTAATTGTTCAACAAGATCATACTCCTTTGTGTGTGGGATGTAACGAGGAGCGCTAGGTGGATTGGGTAGAGGTATAGAGGGTGGGATTGGTTGTGGAGGGTGCGAATTATTTTGAGTGTTATATGTATGAGGAATGGTATTATAACTCGGTTGATATGATACATTAGTTTGAGGTGGGAAGATGGTGTAGTGAGGTTTATTGGAAGGATGGAGTAGATGTGAAGGTTGGTAAAGTGTGTAGTGAGGTTTATTGGAAGGTGGGTAAAGGGTGTAGTGAGGTTGAATATTGTTAACATCCCTTAACAAGTGAGAGTATTCATTTTCTGTGAAGGGCATGCGATCTTTGTTTTGGATCATAATATCCTCCCTAGAAGGAGAGTTCATAGAGGAAAAATAAACCACATGTTCGTGACAATTAAGGCTTGGTTCATCAAAAACAACTTCATCACAATTAGGGGACATATGAATGGATGAATATGTTTGATTAGGGGAATAATTTATGCAATCATCTAGTATTTGTAATGTCTCATTCTCTTGTGCGATATAATTTACCCTACTAGGAGAGCTTGTAATATGTGCATCTAAGGTTGAAATGTGCAAAGTAGCTTCATCACAAGTGGGAGAGGCATTAAGAGAAGAAAAAGCAGCACATTCTTATTTTTCAATGATTGGATCCTTTTGATGAAGTATGTATTCTTGGATGGGGGAAACATGAGGAAAAGGAGCAAGAAGATGCTCATGATTATCTTTGATTACCTCCCTTTGTCCAACAATTTCTTCCAAAATAGGGGAAGAAAAATAAAGAGTATTGTCATAGTTCTTAAAGATTTGTTCATCTAATGTCAACATAGTCTCCTCACAAATGTGTTGGTCATGATCATTCATGAAGGTATTCTCACAAATAGGGGAGGTGTTGGGAGATGAATGGAGAGTAGGTAAGGTGGTGGCAATGCATTCATCTTGTGTTGCTATACTATCTTCCCAGGGGGAATGAGGAGAAGACAAACAAGACCTTCATGATGCTCAACGATTGTACTTTCTTTTGCCAAGATACCTTCATCACTAAAAGGAGAGATATCAAGGGAAGGAAAATTATGATCATCATTTTTATCTATGTTTGTATTCCCTTCTAACACATCATCCTCACAAATGGGAGAGATATGAGGGAGTGTAGGTTCAAGACAAGCGTTAATATGCTCCTTCTCTTGTGTTAAGAGACTATCATAACTAGGGAATGCATTGAAAGAATGATTAACATGCTTATGAACTAACTTTTTATTTGCAAATTTGGAGAAGACTGAGGCTAACATTTTGAAATAACAATCTATGCTAACCCAAAATACAATGCAAAGGGCTGAAATGAAATGCAATTTTCAAATGACAATTGACTGATAATGATATGTAACAATATGAGAATGCAAAATTGAAATTTAAACCATGAATGAAATGAGCCAAATTAAGCTATATTTGATGAAATGCATGTTACAGAAATGCAACTAATTGATATAGATAGGTCAAGGAACCAAACAGAAGCTTAAAAACAAAGTTTTGAGTTATGTAAAATGTTGTTTCAGGGGTCAGAAGGGACTGATTTTCCCAGGGTTCGGAATGAGTCCCAATATGGACTTTGCTCATAATTTTAAGAAAATTTTGACTGATTTTGATGTGTTTTGAGTGCTATGATGCAGAAATAAATGAAAAATGCAAAATTTTAGAAAATTTAAATGAATTTAGATGCCAAAAATGCAACCTAAATGCTCTTTTTATGAATGCAAAATTTAACACCTAGCATGCAAATGAATCATGCAAATCCTAAAGCAAGCTAGATCTATGATGATGAAGGAATCCAAATTAGAAAAGAGAAGTATTCAAAAAGCAGGTTCACCAAAATGAAATGAAGGATTTTGGTATCCAAATCCTTTGTTGCTCTCTTTTAGGGTTCTGCACCTAAAAGGGGAAGGATGGACCAAAATGCACAATGTTTCACTCAAGACTAATGTAAGGATGGATAGGAAATGGATGTGAAGTGTGTGTGGATATGTTTGAATGCTTACAAATGCAAACAAGTGAATGTAAAGTAATCCAATACAAGATGCTGGAAAACACAGTGTTGATTGCAAGTATGATCTAGAAACCTAAACAAATCAAAACAGAAATTGATGAAACTAATCAGAGTGCACCTAGAGATAGATTACTGTTAGTGGAAGATTCTAGAGTGTTCCAAAAGTCACTGTCAATGGCCACTAGGAATTATTTTCCATGCATGGCGAATTAGTCCTACTTCTGATGAAAAGTCCAAGAAACCCATTTCTGATTGTCAGGAGCTGAATTCTGACGAAACCACTTTTTCAGTCCTATAGATGGGACTCATTTGTCATGGTTGGTGAATTAGTCCACCTATAGGAATCTGGAAATTCAAGAGTTGATTCTATGGAGCTAGATCTACACTTCTGCTTCCTATAGGTGCCCTTTTTGAAATTTTCGGATTCAGGTCTGAAAGTGACTTTTTATTGATTCTTGGATCGGCCCTTGGATGTCTTAGGAATCTCAATTGATGACTTGCAATGGAAAAGCCCTAACTTGCTTGACTTGAGATAGAAGGTAGATGATGAATGGTGTGAATAATGTATGTGTGAGATGTAAGATGTAAAATGAGGAGAAAAACACCTATTTATACACACTTGTGCCTTAGTATCCCATTAATACCTCATCACAGGCCGACATGAGGAAAAATCAAACTTAAATTTCACCTTTTTCCCGCTCAAAGGTCAAATTTTTTTCCAAATGGGACTCATTCACCACACATCACGAATGGGTCCCACAGGGGCTATTTTGACACCTCAAATGCCAAGAGATTAGGAAATAAGGTCTAAAATGCCATCTTTTTAGGTATTTGATCAATTTGAACCTCGGGATGCACAATATGGGTTAAGATGGTCTTATTAATGATGATGTAAATGTCAAATAGGGCTTGGACACATAAATTGATGTGAAAGTACGATTAAATACACTTCACAACACTAAAATAAGGTCCATATAACACAAGAACCAATGTGAATGCGTAAGACACATTACAACACTAGTTTATCATTAAATTTAATTCAAGAACCTTCTAGATTGATGTAATAATGTTATTAAACACATTTTATAATGTTGAATTAGGAAGAAATGGGTTCATTACGTCTAGAAAAGCGTGAAAGTATCTTACAACACTTTACAAACTTTTACAAGACGTCATTAAAAGAATTTTATTTAGTTTCCAAGGGTCCAAGACCTAGTGTGGATGCATAAAATGCCTCACAACACTAGATTAAGACCTCATTAAGCTCATTTATCATGAATTAATCTCATGTCAAGCAAAGGGTCCTTTTTCTATGCACATTTAGCCCCCACTTTAGTGAGAGGATGAACTTGCTTCAAACTCACACTAAAGTAGATATGCAAGAGAGATCCATATGTAGGTCAAGCCCCCAATATACATGAGGCAAGAATGAAAAGAAAAAGATGGGGTAGACAAGATGTACTCACTCTAGGCCGACGAAACTTCTTGGTTGTCCACTAGGTGAGAAGGGCTAGAGGTATACTCACTATAGGGCCACAGAACTAGTTGTCTGTGGGGTGAGAAATCCCAAAAGGTAAGATATATACGCTAGTTGGTATGCACTCACAAACACAAAGGAGGCTATGGGGAAAATTCATGCCGCTAGGTGGGCTTCCCACTCAACCATATTAATGTTATACCTATTGATAAGTTTAATAAGGCACAAAAAAGAAAAATGTTATGAACAAAAAGAAAAAAGGTACCACAGTCATGCAAGCTACGTTAAATGCAAGGTGGAAAGAAGGTAAAAATGTAAAATGAAAAAAAATTAAAAGTGTAAAAGTGTTAAGTGTAAAAATGTTTGAAGGAGTCTTGTTCAGTTCATGCAAGGTTAGTCACTTAGGGAACATTGTGTCTAATGTCTCCAAGAGAGGACCAATCAAAGAATAGTATATTCACTACTTAGGGGATGCAATGTTTCACATCAGGGCACCAAGAGGAATGTAATATGCTAAGATAGATCACAATTATGAGGGACATCACACCCAATGTCATCCATAAAGTGACAAACACATCATATAAATGACAAGGCTGCACTTGGAACCAAGAATGAAAATGAATTAATGGTAATGTATGCCCCTCACTTTAAAGGAATTGCTACACATCGTTCATTGAGCAATTCATTTAAAGTAGAAGAGAATATGAGGGCTTATTCGAAAAGACCTATGCCAAGTCATATGTTTTCGATAAGTTGTGTTAGGAAGAAAGAGATTATGTCACAAGCGAGTCAATCTTAAGAAATGTCATCCACATCCCAAGCTTGCTCTTGATACATTCATGAAAGGTTAACAATTAGCCAAAAGAGACAATGGAAACTGACATACAAGGTCAAGGCTATCGAACCCCTTGTCCCCACTGAGTGCAGGACAAAGGTGAGCCTGAAATGGATGGTGGTATGTTGCTCCTTGCGATGGATGAAAAAAATGCAATAGTGAGTATGTGATGATCCTACAACTATGGCATGGCAAGGAGTAGCAACTAATGTTATTTATGTGAATAAGGAAGAGTCTTGGAAGAGTCTTATGTGATAGTATTGATGTTGAGTGAAGGTTTGGTGATCTTGGTGAAAGGAGAATAACCACGACCCTGAGTTGTTTGTTGTGTGTTTGGCTCTATAGGGTTGCAGATACCTTCTTCTCGAGTACCATAGCATTTTCCACTATACCCAAATTGTTTCATGAGGTCATACCCTTTTAGCTATTTTAGTGTTTTGGAATCGGGTGGTTGTTCAGTGTTGTGTAGTGTGTGGCATTGTCTAAAGTGAGTGAGGTTGATGCTTTTGAAATGTTATCCAAATTTTGGATTGACATGATGGCTGGTTGTTCTTGTTTCTCATCGTTCTTTTGTGTGACTATGTATTCGCCCATAAATGATGGTGTGAAGTCTAAGGATCCCCAATCGTCACCAAATAATTTAGATGGCAATCCCTCATCATTGTGTTCAATTTCAAGAGGATCTATGTTGGATGTTGGAATTAATGTTTTCAAAGGACTTGTAGCTCCTTTTTCAAGCTGCAAGCAACTTTCAGGCTTGGGATCTGCTTCAACTTGATAAATCTTATTATTATAGACATATTTCATTATACGATGAAGGGTGGAAGGCATTGCATTCATCTCATTAATCCATGGTCTTCCTAAAATAAGATTGTACGAAAGATCATAAGGCATGACATGAATAGGAGTTTGCAAATTAACCACCCTAACCGTAATAGGCAAAGTGATTACACCGAGTGGTTGCTTTGTTGTATTATCAAATCCTTGAATAGAGATAGAATCAGGTATTATTTGTGACATGTTAGCATGTAATCGATCAAGGAGACTCACACTACACACATTAAGGGAAAAACCATTATCTATGAGAGTGTGTTTGATACCTTTGCGATTGAATTGAGCATTTATCACAAAGGCATCATGTTGGTTACACAACTCCAAAGGAGGGAGCTCATGTTGATGGAAGGTAATGTCAAGATTCTTTTTGTGGATGAGAGCTTCCACATCATTGAGAGTTCTAGCAGGAGGAATTGTGATTTTTTTTAACGTTGTTTGAAGAATGTTGTTGTAATTTGGCGAGTTCTGAAGTAAATCCCAAAGGGAAATCTTTGCAGGAGTATTCTTTAATTTTTCAACAAGATCATACTCCTTTGCATGTGGGATGTAACAAGGAGCACTAGGTAGATTGGTTAAAGGTAAAGAGGGTGGGATTGGTTGCGGCAGCTACGGATTATTTCGAGTGTTATATGTATGAGAAATGGTATTATAACTCGGTTGTTGCGATACATTAGTTTGAGGTGGGCAGAGGGTGTAGTGAGGTTGATTGGAAGGATGAAGCATATGTGAAGGTGGGTAAAGTGTGTAGCGAGGTTTATTGGAAGGTGGGTAAAGGGTGTAGTGAGGTTGAATATTGTTAACATCCTGTAACAAGTGAGAGTCTTCATTGTCTATGAAGGGAATGTGATATTTGTTTTGGATCATAATATCCTCCCTAGAAGGAGAGTTCATAGGAGAAAAATGAACCACATGTTCATGACAATTAAGGTTTGGTTCATCCAAAATAACTTCATCACAACTAGGGGAATTATGAATGGTTGAATGTGTTTGATTAGGAGAAGACTTTATTCAATCATCTGGTGTTTGTAATGTCTCATTCTCTTGTGCGATATCATCTACCATACTAAGAGAGCTTGTAATATGTGCATCTAAGGTTGAAATGTGCAAAGTAGCTTCATCACAAGTGGGAGAGGCATCAAGAGAAGAAAAAGCATCACATTCTTGTTTTTCAATGATTGGATCCTTTTGATGAAGTATGTATTCTTGGATGGGGGAAACATGAGGAAAGGGAGCAAGAAGATGCTCATGATTATCTTTGATTACCTCCCTTTATACAATAATGTCTTCCAAAATAAGGGAAGAAAAATAAAGAGAATTGTCATAGGTCTTAAAGATTTGTTCATCTAGTGTCAACATAACCTCCTCACAAATGTGTTGGTCATGATTGTTCATGAAGGTATTCTCACAAATAGGGGAGGTGTTGGGAGATGAATGGAGAGTGGGTAAGGTGGTGGCAATGCATTCATCTTGTGTTGCTATACTATCTTCCCAAGGGGAATGAGAAGAAGGACAAACAAGACCTTCATGATGCTCAATGATTGTACTTTCTTTTGCCAAGATACCTTCATCACTAAAAAGAGAGATATCAAGGGAAGGAAAATTATGATCATCATTTTTATCTATGTTTGTATTCCCTTCCAACACATCATCCTCACAAATGGGAGAGATATGAGGGAGTGTAGGTTCAAGAAAAGCGTTAATATGCTCCTTCTCTTGTGCTAAGAGACTATCATAACCAGGGAATGCATTGAAAGAATGATTAACATGCTTATGAACTAACTTTTTCTTTGCAAATTTGGAGAAGATTGAGAATAACATTTTGAAATAACAATCTATGCTAATTCAAAATACAATGCAAAGGGCTGAAATGAAATGCAATTTTTAGATGACAATTGACTGATTATGATATGAAACAATATGAGAATGCAAAACTTGAAATTTAAGCCATGCATGAAATGAGCTAAATTAAGCTAGATTTGGTGAAACGCATGTTACAAAAATGCAACTAATTGATATAGATAGGTCAAGGAACCAAATAGAAGCTGAAAAATAGAGTTTTGAGTTATGTAAAATGTTGTTTTAGGGGTCAGAAGGGATTGATTAGCCCAGGGTGGTGAATGAGTCCCAATATGAATTTTGTTCAGAATTTTTACAAAATTTTGACTGATTTTGTCATTTTTTGAATGCTATGATGCAAACCTTAATGAAAAATGCAGAATTTTAGAAAATTTAAATGAATTTAGATGCCAAAAATGCAACCTAAATGCACTTTTTATGAATGCAAAATTTAACACCTAACGTGCAAAACCTAATGCAA
>VDFB02307182.1:0-47661 GCA_007258455.2 Sequoia sempervirens | reverse complement strand
AAGGCCATAGCTTGATGACATGACACAAGAGATGAGACACAAGACACAAGACTGATACATCCTAATGACTTAGGGGCTCAGGGGCCGATCAAAGATTAGCCTTGCCTACGTGAAATCACAGAGCCCTTGTAGTTTGATAAAAGGTTGACGACTGAGCATGGATAAAATTAGAAAGAGGACAAATGGAGACCGATGAGGGATGACAAAGACAGGAGGGATGAAAGGAGCCCTGGGGGCGGATCAATTGATCGACCTTCCCTACATGAAAGCGTAGGGGCAACGTAGTTTGAAAAAAGAACCAAATACAAATGATGGATAAGGGATGATGAGATGGTCACTGATAAGTGGATAAAAAGATAGTCGTATTAGATAGGATAGGATGATGGAAATGATGATAAGACAAGAATGACCTGTTGGATAAGAGAGAATGATGGTGATTACACAAAGCTCAGGGATGGGATAGTTATCCAAAGCATCAAAAGATGAATTGGGATGATAACAAGACAGAATGATGAGAAAGGATAGGAGATTGAAAAGATGTGTAAAAGAAGCAGAAGTGAGAAGATAGATGACATTGGATTGCGTGGGGAGTAGCCTATAGCTAGATTCCAATGACAAGGGATTATGAGATGGGATGAGGAAATGGATAATGAAATAAGGATGGGGGGAGGAAAGGATTGTTTGGATGGATTGGATAGAGGGATAAGGATTTGGATGAGGAAAAGGTTATCGGCTAGATAAATGGATAGGTAATAATTTGGGTGATGGAAAGGAATTATGTGATGGATGGATAGAGGGATAAGATGGGGAGATGGAAGGGATTGTTTGCTAGATGAAGGATGTCTCCAAGGATGATGTCACAAAGGAAGATAGATGCCCCCACTCTAAATATGTCATGTATAATGAGGCATGAGGGATGGAAGGTAGAAGAATAGGCTAACAAAGGAGTGATATGGATATGGATAGGATGCATGGATAAGGAAGGGAGATTAATGGTACCATGATGGGTGGACAAGGAAGGTAGACGAATGCAAATAAGGATGAGGAGAGTGTGCAAATGAGGGGAATGTATGCCAAGAGGTGTCCAAAGCATGTTTGTATATTTTCCCCTATCTATATCAAGATCACAAGGAGGATGGAGGGATTGGGATAAATGGGATATGATAAGCAGGATGTGTAAGATTGGTTGGATGGAGGAGATGGGTAAAGGGGGATGGAGTTGATGGATGAAGGGGATGAAGCTTCCCCCAAGTGCAGAAGTAAGCTAGATGGGGGATTTACACATGACACCTGTTTGCTAGGTTTTCATCATGGTCTTATCCAAGACACTTGTTTGCCAAGTTTTCACCATTGGATGAATTATTTCTCTTTACTCTTTTTGGATTTTTTTTATTTTTTTTATTTTTTAATTTTTAATTTTTCTTTTTTACTTTTTTGGATTTTTTGGATTTTTTGATAGAAGGTGGATGGAGATGGACAAGGATAGAGGAATGTGGATAAGCGGATTTAGAAGACATGCAATAAGGAGAGGGATGAAGGACTCAAGTATCAAGTTCCATACGAAGTATTAAGAGCCCATATGTGAAGCAACTATTTGATGTTGGTACAACCTTATTAGGATAAATGGATTATGCAAGAGGATGAATTAGAGGGATTTGATGGGGAAGATATGTGGGATAATGGATAGGATGCTGGAAAGGGTATGGATAGAATGATGGGGTAGGTGTGTGGTGGGGAGATGTGTTCAGGACCAACATTGGCACATATGGTGGTGTATGTGAAAGGATAGGAGGATTAATGGATGAAGAATGCGGGGATAATGGAGGAGATGAGATAGTGAATTTTGGGACATAAGGAACCAAAACAGATTTAGGATATGAAAGGGGTGTATGATTAGCTTTTGGATTAGCAACTTTGGATTTTGTTATAGATTTTTCATTTGAAGGCATTGCATCTTTTTTCTTCTTTGGGATCCACATGGTTTTGATCTTTGCTTTGGTGGGCCTTTATGGCCAATGGGTATGATTTTGATTTTGTATTTGATTTTTCTTTTCTTCACCATGTCTTTTAGAGGGGACATGGGGAGATTTAGATTCATGTGGATGTTTAGATTTGTGCATTGTTGCTTTAACAACCAAAGTGATTTAAGTAGGAATAGGATGGGTGTGAGGATGATGTGGAGTGACGGAGGTAGGACTATGAGAATTATGTGTAGATGGAGAATGTGTAGGTATGTGCCTTTGTTGATCCTGGTTAGGGGATATGATAGTGGGATGTTGATGATGGGTGATATGGATAGGTGATGGATGGATGAAAGGATGAATAGGATGAGATGGAGGACATGATTTTGGGATATAAGGGCCCAAAATAGACGTAGGACCTGGAGGAAACATGGACGGAGTAGATGGAGGATGGGAGATGGTGGATGGAGGGATGTAAGGACCCAAAATGGATGGGGCAGATGAAGGAGGAATATGGACGGTTGTTTTGAGGTGATACGATGGAGGAGGAGGGATGGCAGCATATGATCTAGTGAAGCGATGGGAAGAGCCTATATTTATTTTGGAAGAGACTCATTGAGGACGTCTAGAGGTTGTGCCAACATCTTAGATTTTGAGTCTTGAGAAATATGTCTAATACTTTGCATACATAGTTGTTCTTTAACCTAGATAGGCTCTAAAATACCTTGCTCATGAAGGCCTAGACCTTTTCCTTGATAGTTCATGTTCTTAAGCATTCGATCCATGATAAAAAAAATTTGTTATTCTGGAAGAATGATGCAAGTCCATTATTAGGTGAGGGATGATGGGTGGCATATATGCTTTGTTTTTCTTCTATAAGGAGACCACCATGGAAGAATGTGAGAGTACCAAGGGGATAGACAAGTGGTGAGGGGATAGTAGGTTTAGGCGATGATGGAGGATCAAGAAATGGAGATGGTGGGATAGCAACATCTTGATGGGTGGTATCAAGAGAGGGATTAGGTGATATGATAGGATCTAGATTTGTGGCAGCAGGTGATAAGGGCTCATGCAATAGAGGGATCAGATCTTGAAGGATAAGAGGATCATGGGATGGAACGGATGGGAGATTATGATCTTGAGATGGACTGATGGAACAACAGGATCTTGATGTAGAGAAGGGGATATGTTGTTGTGCTTTGGATCAAGCTCTTGGCATGACTCTTCTTGTGTGGGTGCCATGATAATGGAGGCATTTTGGATGGATTCTACAAGTGGGGGAATGGAAGGATGGAGAATTCATGAAGCTCAAGGGAAGGGATATCGGTGATACTAGGAATGGAAGGAATGGATTGGATTTGCAGATCTATGATGGATTGGGAGGATCTAGGTGTAGGAGGAGTGGATCAAATTTGGTTATCTTCGATGGGCTTGGTAGATCTTAGAGTAGGAGATGGGGGTTGGATGGATTCAGTGGATTTGATGATTTCAGTGGTTTGAGTGGTGCTAGGGGTTGTAACATCAATGATAGGTTCGATACGAAGAAGGGTCTCATCACTAGTGACCATGGATGATGGATTGAGATGGCATGGTTCCATGTCTTCAAGATGTGGAGTGGGTAATGTCTTCTTTGTCATGAGTCCTTGGAGAACTTTGAGAGTGATAAATTTGTATGCTCGAGGCTTAGATGGCGAGGTAGGAGTGGATGAAGGATTAGGGATTGGTAGGGGATTAGGGCTATGGATTGGTGGGTTAGGATTAGATTGAGGAACATGGTTGGATGGAAGACTAGGAGTAGATGGAGGATTAGGATTGGATGGAGGGTTAAGGTAAGGATAATGGAATGGTGAATTAGGACTAGATGACATGGATGGTGGATCAATGCTAGAGGAAGTAGATGGGGAACTAAGATAGTGATATGGGGACAGTGGATTAGGACAAGAGGATATGGGAGGTGTGTTGTAATAAAGGTATTGGGATGATGGATTAGGATGGGAAGATTGAGATGGTGGATTGAGATAGGGAAATGTGGATGACGGATTAGGATAAGAAGATGTGGAGGTTAGATTAGGATAGGTTGATGTGGATGTTGGATTAGGATAGGAGGGTGTGAATGTATGAGTAGGATGGGAAAATTGGTATGGAGGATTAGGGTAGTGGGCATATGTGGATGAAGGATTGAGATAGGAGGATGTGGATGGGGGATTAAGATAGGGGTATTGTGATGGTGGATTAGGATAGGAAGACATGGATGTTGGATAAGGAGATGATGCAAGTGAAGGATATGATGGGGATGCAGGTGAGGAAGATATTGGATATCCCTTGCCAAAGGTAGCATAAGGAGTGTGATTAGGCATGGATGAAGACATTACAAGATAGTTTGAAGGGGTGATTGGATTTTGGAAAGCGAGTGGAGAAAGCTTACTAGCAATGATAGCGTCAAGGGGATCTACGTCATATTCTTCTTGATTGACAAGACTTTTGTTATCATCGTCGACGTAATTAGGGTTTCCCTTGACTACTATTGATGGAGGATATGGATTCATGATGATGAAAGGATAAATAGGATGGATCAAATATTTTGGATGGATACAGACTAAAGCTCAAAATGGGATTTAAGTGAAGCTTAGATCGGGATTAGATTAAAGCTCAAATTAGGATGATTAGATGATGAGATGGGATTGATTTTGATGATCAGATTTGATTATCAAAGGATGATTTCGACATCGAATCTACCTCGAGATGGAAGCAGATTGATTGGCTCGAAGATGATCGGATAGGGATGTGACTAGATTGGATTGGATAAGATCGATCGATGATTAATAAGATCACATAATGGATCAGATAGGATGATGGAAGGGATCTTAAACCAAGTTCAGAGATTACTTTAGGTGACTTGGGATACTGATTGATTGGATTAAAGGATAAATGGATGATTGTGGCACGTAATCCACCTTGAGATCGAAAGTGGATTGATTGGGTCGATGATGATGATTAATTAACTCAGGACGAATGCCAATCCTAAGCAGATGTTAATGATAACAATCAATTCAAACACTTAGGTCAATTCACATAATAACCTAAAATGAAGTTTAGGGGATTCAGATGGGGAAAACGATGATCTGATTGGGGAAACGGATGATAGAAATGGATGAACGACTGCTCAGAAAGAGAGGAGGTTCGGAATAGATGAAAGATTACTCAGAACGAGTAAACAGATGATCAAGAGGGATGAACAACTACTCGAAATGAGTAAACGACTGCTCACAACAAATGAATGATTCTCAGAACAAGAAGATGAAGGTTCGAAATGAACGAATGATTACTCGAAATGAGTAAACGAATGATCGAGAGGGATGAACGACTACTCAAAATGAGTAAACGACTACTAAGAATGAATGAACTACTCTTAGAACAAGGAGATGAAAGCTTAGAATGAATGAAAGATCACTCGGAACAAGTAAACGAATGATCAGAATGGTTGAACGAGAGTTCAAAATGATAGAAGGAGGTTTGAAATGGATGAATGTTTACTCAGAACGAGTAAACAAATGATCAAAAAGGGTGAACGAATGTTCATAATGGATGACCAAAAGCTTGAAACGAGTAAACGATTGATCAGAATGGATGAACGAATGCTCAAATTGGGAGACTGACTCATGGAATGGATGAAAGGATAGTCGTAACGAGGTGAAGAATGCTTGAGATGCCAAGGAGGGTGCCTAAAACGACCGAACAAAGGGTGAAATCAATTGTTTGAGGGGCAGGTTCACCCAAGGTAGGGCAAGTGCAGATTAGAATTTTGGTTAAAGCTTAGATTGGGATTAGATTAAAGCTTAGATTAGGATTGGATTGAAGGATATGATGGGATTGGTTCCGCTAGTCGGATTTGGAAGCTGGATCTGTTTATTGTCTATTTTCCAACTTTTTACTACAGAGGGGTGAACTTTCCCTTTCAGGGCAGACCTGCCCCTTTGCAGGGTAGGTTCACCCCACTATAAGGCAGGTCTGCCCCATTGCAGGGCAAGTTCACCCTTATGCTTTCTGACTCTCTGAGTGGGTAAATGGGTTGTCAGATTGAGGAGACGGGTGATCAGATTAGGGAAATAGATGATTGGATTAGGGGAACGAATGATAGGAGTGGATGAACAAGCACTCGAAACTAGTAAACGATCTCTTGGAATGGGTGAACGAATCTCAGGTCACGGAGACAAAAGCTCAAAATGAGTAAACAATTGATCAAAACAGATGAACAATTCTTGAAATGAGGAGACAGAAGCTTGGAATGGATGAAAGATTACTCAGAATGAGTAAACAGAGGATTGAGAGGGATGAAAGACTACTCGTAACAAGTAAACGGTTGCTTGAAATGGGCAAACGGATGCCTAAAATGATAAAACGAATGATGAAAAAGGTCGTTTGGAGGGTAGGTCTGCCCCAGTTAGGGCAAGGTCACCCCTCTGGAGGGAAAGGTTTCCTTTTTGATGAAAAATGGGCAAAAATAGATGCTAGGATTAAGTAAACAGGTGCTCGGAGTGAGGGGGTGATTGCTTTGACTGAGGGGATGATCACTTAATATGATGAAAGGATGTTTGAAATAGGGGACGATTACTCGGAATGACTAAACAAATGTTTGAAACGGTTAAACGAAGGTTCAAAACGGTTAAACAAAGGTTCAAAATGATCAAACAGAGGCTTGGAATGGTTAAACGGAGTGAAATTGACTATTCAAGGGGGCAGGTTCGCCCCACTATAAGGCAGGTTCGCCCCTCTACAGTAAACTAGAGGGAAAATCCACCCCTCTGCAGTAAACTGGAGGGCAAGTTCACCCCTCTGCGGAGCAGGTCAAGGCAGGTCCGCCCCACTACGGGAAACATGGACTTGGTTTGGATGGAAATGACTATGGCAAGGACTTAAAATGACAATGATAAAGTTGACTTGTCAAAAAGTTTACTGGTTTCTCACAAGAAGACACTTCAAACAAGCACAATCCTATGATTAGTGTTAAGGGTATGGCCAACAAAGGTCTTAATCTAGGATGCACAAGGTTTCTAGGGAATCATCGATATACTCTCAGTACATGAGGCCCAAACTGTGAACACCAGTCCATCACAAGCGTGAGTCGAGAACCCCAACGAGATACTAAAGGGCTCGAACCAACTCTTTACATCTATCTAGGTATCACCCTAGCTTCAACGCTCCGCCAAACACGACGTGATTGGATTGAGGTACAACTTTCACTCTCCCCCCTTTCTATACCCCACCGGTATGTGTGGTTGGAATCATCCCTTGGGGTGATGAAATCCCCAAGCAGGTCCCACTAAAAAGAAGGCACTAATCATTTCCAGCTACTCCCCGGGCTCACATGAAGTGCAAGGGGAAAGAGAAAACAAACTAATGCCCCCTTGGGTGACACAAAAAATAGACTTATAGATAGATCAAACAATGAATTTTACTTCCCCCTAGTTAACTATGTTCCTAGATTAACAAAAACATCAAGGGAAGCTTTTAAAATCTGAACAAATGGATGTCCCTACAAGCAAGTGTTAGTTGTTTTAACCGTCGTTCTTCATCAATTACGAGAATATGCTACAAAATGTTAGCAAAAAACACAAATATCCTTGCAACAAACAATGTTAGGGGGTTAGAGTCTAAAAACGGCAAAAAAATGAAGCTAAAACGGTCGTTTTACCTCCCAAAATGTTATGTTTTTGGGAAGTCCGCCCCTCTACAGTAAACTGAAGAGCAAGTCTACCCCGCTGCGACAAAGTGTCAAAAAATAGAGTGAAAACAAGGTAAAATCCACCCCACTGCGATAAACTGTCAGAAAATAGAGTTAAAATAGGGGCAAATCTACCCCTCTGTGACAAACTATCAGAAACAAGGTCAAAACAAGGGCAAATTCGCCCCTCTGCAACAAAGTATCAGAAAATAGAGTTAAAACAGGGGAAAATCCACCCCACTGCGACAAAATGTTAGAAAACAGAGTTAAAACAGGGGAAAATTTGCCCCTCTGTGACAAAGTGTCAGAAAATAGAGTTAAAACAGGGGAAAATCTGCTCCACTGTGACAAAATGTCAGAAAATAGAGTCAAAACAGGGGAAAATCTGCCCCACTGCAACAAACTATTAGAAACAAAGTCAAATCAAGGGAAAATCCGCCCCACTATAGTAAAATGTCATAAAACAACATGAAAAATAGGGCAAGTCTGCCCCATTGCAGTCAAATGTTAGAAAACAACATGAAAAACAAGGAAAGTCCTTCCCACTGCAATCAAATGTCAAAAAATAGCATGAAAAATAGGGCAAGTCCACCCCACTACAGTCAAATGTCAGAAAACAACATGAAAAATAGGGCAAGTCTGCCCCACTACAGTCAAATGTTAGAAAACAACATGAAAAACAAGGCAAGTTTGCCCCACTGCAATCAAATGTTAGAAAACAACATGAAAACTAGGGCGTGTCCACCCTTTTGCAGTCAAATGTTAGAAAACAACATGAAAACTAGGGCGTGTTCGCCCTTCTGCAGTCAAATGTTAGAAAGCAGAATGAAAACTAGGGTGTGTTCGCCCTTTTGAAGTCAAATGTTAGAAAACAACATGAAAACTAGGGTGTGTTCGCCCTTCTGCGGTAAATTGGAGGGCGTGTCCACCCTTTTGTAGTAAACTGGAGGGCATGTCTACCCTTCTATGGTAAACTGGAGGGCATTTCCGCCCCTCTATGGTAAACTAGAGGGCGTATCTGCCCTTCTGCTGTAAACTAGAGGGTGTGTCTGCCCTTCTGCGGTAAACTGGAGGGCGTGTTTGCCCCTCTGCAGTAAATTGGAGGGCGTGTCCGCCCCTCTGCAGGAAAATTTTGCCCCTCTGTGACCTGAACCTACAAACAAACTTAACAACAGCAAACATGAAATGCAGGAACCGGTTTGTGGGTCCCACCGGGCATGTCAGAAATGTGAAGCCTAAATGTTTATCCTATTCTAAATATGCAAAACAACTATTATGCAATAAGGAAAAACACAAGGGATGCCTCAAAGATTAGCCTAAGGAATTGTTAACAAAAATAAATAAGATAAAAGAAGATAGCAAATTTATACCTTCTTTGTGTTGTTGAAATCCCTTGGTTGGCCCTTGATTTTGAATGCTTGTATGCTCCTTGGATGGCTAGATGCAAGATGAACAATGTGATGTTTTGATGAAGCTACAATGGAAAAATGCAATGCTAATGCTAGTGGCTAAGTGGCTTGGCTAAATGGCTAAGATGATGCTTGCAAATCAAGTGAGCAATTTGGTAGCATAAGGGTGCAAAATGGCTAAGTGTTCTTAAAATACATTAGAAGAGGGGGTATTTATAGAGGTAATTGAATTCAATGGTCAAGATTGAGCCACCATGGCCAATATGAAGGGTTATGGTGAGTTGAGGACTCACAAACCCTCACATCTTGACATGTGGAAGGTGAAGTGGCCAAGAATGTGATGAGGTGTAGGTGAGGTGGAAGAAGGACATGTGATAGAGGTACTTGCAAGTACCTTAATGTGACTTCTCAATGATCAAATGGGGAAGAGAAGATTCCTTGGAGGAATAAAAGTGAATTTAAAATTCATAATGATTGGGAGAATCTAGTGGATAAGAGAGGGTTTCCAAAAATGTGGGAATTTGCCACATGTGAGTGATGTGACAAGTCAAATGTTCCAGAAGTTGCATGAGGATAAGAAGATTTCTTGGAGGAATAAATGTGAATTAAAAATTCACATGGGGAAGAGAGAAGTCTTGGATGAATAAAAAGGAATTAAAAATTCCCTGGGGGATGGGGAGAGTTGACCAAGGTACTAATTAGGCTTAACTAATCAATAATTAGAAGATAATTAGAGGGTAATGAAGATTAGAAGCCAACTTGCAAAAGTTGGAGGATGTGACACATCCTAATCAAGTATTAGACATGTGCACATCCTTAATGAAGAGATTAGGAGATGGGTTAGGATTAAGAAAAAGATGTGACATGTGAGGAATTAAATAAATGTCATATTTATTTAATTTATTTGATGAAAAAGAGGATTAAAGAAATAAGGTATTTAATTATTAACTAAATACTTTAGGGATTTAGCAGAATTAAGGGTATTAATTAAATAATAGTAATATTACTTAATTAATGTAAATAAAATGATGCTTAGATGAAAGGGGATAAATTTGGATAAATTAAGTGTCCAAATTTAGGTGTCTACAGATCGTTTGCTAAAAATTTGACCACTAAATTAAGGAGATTATTTTATGTCTAGCAGTAAATTACAAAGAATTAACCCTACCTATTTTTTTATAAGATTTTCAAAAATACAATTTTTTTTAAAGTCCAAAAATTGCATTTGCTAGAGTAAAATAATGTTTTTTTTACTAAAATTTGACCACTAACTTAAAGAATTTATTTTATTTTTAATAATAAATTACAAAGAACTAACCCTACCTATTTTTTTATAAGCTTTTCAAAAACATATTTTTAAAAAAATCCTAAAATTTTGGCCTATAGAGAAAATTAATGAAAAAATTGAAATCTCAATAAAGTTTAGAAAACTTACCTTCAAAGTCTTAATTTTTTTCTAAGAGTTTATCTAATACATATCTTAAAACTAAAAAGAATCATATCCAAATTCGTATTGGTTTGGAAGTTATATAGTAGACCACTTTGAGGGGGTCACCTCTACGAAAGTAGACCAAAATTATTTCAAATATAGTAGACCACTTCGAGGGGGTCACCTCTAATAATCAAATAATGATATGAATTCAATAATTGATGATATGATAATTTAGGAGGAACAACTCCCCTTTCAACAATGTGGCTCAACCATTCACTCTCTTGTATCATTTTTTGGAACTTTTTGAAGAGTGATGTCCATATCAATAAATAGTGGTGTTGTGGAAACTATCCATATTTTATCTTATTTTCTCCATGATGGGAGTGTCAAATATCCATACATATAGATTAATTCATAATAATTGTCTTAACAAATATAAGGCTAGACAAACTATCAATAAGCCATACCTAAATTCATAGTGGCTCTTCTTTATTTTCTCTAAATTGTTCGTCAATTCTTTCCTTAGTATTTCGCAAAGACCATGTTCTTTTCCATTGGTGACCATTTTGTATGTTGCATGGATGCAAGTTTCTAGCATATAATCATTTGTTTTGGTATGAAATATATTGTAAGCAATGCATTTGACAACACACCTTACTCTAGGATCTCCAATATTATTGATGGTAAGGAATAGCCCATTAAAATATTGTGCTTGTTAGTATAGTGATGAATTTCTTGTTGACCTTTGTAAGTTTCTCTCATTTGTTGCACAATCCTGTCACTCAATTGATTGCTTCCTTGGTGATAAGGAATGAATTCTCCAAATATATTAATTCATCATGTATGTGGCTTAATACCAACTAGATCCATTTGTGGTCATTGCAAAAATTTGGAAAATTTTCCCAAATATCAAGTTTTATCTTTCCCATGTTAGTGTATTGTGTCGAGAATTCTCTACATATTATATTTATTAAGGTTTTTGTTTCCTTTGTGAACCTACTATAAACCACCTTTGTAAGTTTCAAACGGATGTACTTTCAAACATATTCTACATACATGACCCCAACGGAACATTTGAAAAATATCCTTTTGTATCATTCTTCATAGCCTTCCATGGAAATGGCTTGTAAACCAGTATTTTTATATACTTACCTTTGATCAATTAAGGTACAAATATGCTTTTCATAGCTATAAATGTTTTTTCTCTTCTTTCAACCTTTCATCAATAAACCCTTGCTTCTTTTTTATCTTTTGTGCCCTTTGCATTACCCTTCACCTATTTTTATATATTTTTTAGTATTTCTTGTTGATGAAATGTCTTATTTCATTGAGTTTTGACTCTTTGATCACTTATACTTTCTTTTGTGTGGTGTCTTATTTCCTACACTAACTACTTTTTATAATACACCATGGTCAATAGTATACGTTAGTTTTTATTATATTTTAGTCCACTTTATAATATAAATTTACTTAAAATCCACTAACATATCTATCCAAACTTTATTTGTCAAAGTCTTTAGCTTAAATACACTAATTGTTTGTATGTGATCAATGTGGTAGGGTCCTAACCATCATATTTTTAACTTACCTAGATTCTTAAACTTGCTATCATAAAGCAATACCATATCTTCTATTTATAATTGCTTTATTCTAATATTACAATTATGTTAAGCCATTTTTTTTTAATTTACTTGAGTTTTATTACATTCTACAAGTAATCAACTCTCATTTAACTTTCTTAATTCTATTAACTCCTTCTAATGATTGCCACCCTCATATTGGGAACTATATTTTGTACTAGTAGTGTTGCATTCAATCCATAAACCAATTTAAAATTGTAAATAATTTGTTGTCCTTTTGTAAGTTATGAAAAATGCCTAGAGTAATATAGGTATCTTATGGTCCCAATCTAATGCATCCTCATTATAAACTTTCACCAGTTCTTTACCCAATATCTTATTAAATGACTCACTTGTCCCATTTGATTGGGGATGATATGATGTGTTCTTGATATGGATGATCATAAATGTTCCCAAAAATGATTTAATTGTTTAATTAATAAAGTTTCCCTTGATCACTTGTAATATTCAATGCATATCAACATATTGTAATATATTTTCATAGTTAAACTTTATAATTGTTTGTGTCGTACAATATTTTGTCAATTCTAATTTTACCCACATTTTTAAATATTTAATATCATCTATGATAAAATGTGCATGATTTTTCTAGGTGGGGGATTTATTGGTCCTATATAATCAATGACCCATTTTTCAAATGATGTCATAGTCAATACCAATTTGAATGGCATCTCATCCCTTGGAGTTGGTTTGTAAGTTCTTTGACAAATGTCATATTCATGAGAGTATTTATTAGCATGTTTGAATAAACTAAGACACCATAGTTTGGCCAACAAAACTTTCCTTGTGGTTCCTTCCCCACAATTATGTCCTCCTAATTTACCCCAATGCACTTTCTCCAAGACTTGTTTCCTTTCATGATTTATTACTACTCTTCTCAAGACTTCATCTTTCCAAAAAATGTATAATTATCCACTAGTGATAGTGTATGGCAGAGATTTTATGGTAAGTCACATCTTATCCTCTTTGTTATAATTATGTGAGAAGGTATTGGTAGATAGTACTTTAGGAATGTCTTGTAGTTCATCATATACTATAATTATTTAAAACAGACGAGCACTTAGAAAATCATCCTCAATTGAGCCTCCCTCTTCTCCATTTTCTATTCTAGATGGATAATTTGGTCCATGATTAAATTTTCTTGGTTTAACCATGATTTTAAATTCAAATTATTGAAATAACATTAACTATCAACATATGCAACCATGTATCACTTCTATACATCAAGAACTTTAGCAGTTCATGATTAGTATGGAAAATAAATAATTTTTCTAAAAGATAATGCCTAAATTTATGTAGATAAAACACCATGGATAGAGCTTATTTCTCTATTGTATTATAGTTCTTCTCTGCCACCACAATATTTCTACTATTAAATGCAATTATATAGTCTTTGCTTCCTCTTCATTGCACTAATATTGCATCAATTGTGGTTCTTGATGCATCTACCTAGAAATGAAATGGTTGAGTCCACTATGGGAACATCAAAATAAGGGCTTATACTATTTTATTATTTAGAATATCAAATAATTTCTAGTACTCCTCTATCCATTTGAATTTATTGTTATTATTTGTTTTCAACTATTCTTTAATAGGGTTAAAAATAATTGCTTAGCTTTTTATGAATTTGTGGTTGTAGCCAATGTACTGTAGGAATTTTTTAGTCTTTTCTATGTTCTTTGGAGGGGGTATATTTATAATTATAGCTATCTTAAGAAGATCTACCACCATTCCTTCTTTCTAGATGATGTGATCGAGTAAAGTGTCAAATGGTGTAGTGAATATGTATTCTTCAATGTTAATGCAATCCAAATACATTACCATCTTTCAAATAATAGTCTTAGTGTCTATACATGATCTTTCAATATGACATAGATTGTCCAATCATTTAAGTAGACTTCAAGAAATCATGGATGAAATCCTTGAATGTATTAGCTATGATCCTGCTAAAGATTGTAGGTGCATTATTTAGGCCAAATGGTATTACTGTGTACATGTAGGAACCCCATTTGGTTGAAAAAATAGTTGTAAGTTTTATCTTATTCTAATATATTTACATGTTGGTGCATTAAAATTAATCTATAAATGAACACACTTTTCTACTAGCAACACTCTCCAATACTTCTTCTTCGAAAGGTGTTGGAAAAGGATCATGCATACAAGCCTTATTTAGTTCTCTAAACTCCACACATATCCTTATGTTTCTAATATTTTTATGACCATAGGATTGATCCATTCTATATTCTCCAATGGTTTTATTATACCTTTAGCTAATATCCTATCTATCTTGGTTCTTACTTTTTATGAAATTAGGGTTAAGTCGGTCAAGTCAAGTTTTTTGTGATTTAGAATTATCTTTTAGTTGGATCTTCATTACCTTGGCTTCATCTTTTATTTATTTTAGCTCTATACAGTTTTTTGGGAATAGATCATCATATTCTATGAGAATTTATGCTATTTTGGTCAATTTTGGTTCACTATCTTTAGCTACATTCTCCTATTTTATTTTTAAAGGTTTTTTAGAAGTATTAGTTTCTTTCTTTATTTTTATCCATAATTTATGTATCACACTCCTTTTTCTTGGTTAAATAACACTTTTTTTGTACTATAATGATTTGGGGTATTTTTTAATTATTTTATATTTATTGTTAACTTCTTGAAGTACCACATGTATCATTTATTTCTTGAAATCCCTTCTTACTTGATCTTTTGGTAAGGTTATCACTTATTTAATTTTTTTAATACATATTTTTTTTATTTGGATCTAAAAATTTCATGGTTCTATAGAAATAATTCTTGGTTACATCCCAATATCTATTCTCTACTCTTAACTCTTGGCGTATATAACATGCTCTTGATATAGGAGTTAAGGTCTAGTAATATAATTGTATCTTCAACCTTTCATTTGTTTCTCCTATTTTCTTATAGATATATTCATAAGTGTCTATATGATTTTATGGATCCTCCATTCCATAATATTTTAATATTTCCTTGGTATCCCCTTCTTTTAAGTACCATTTTTTATTATAATTATCAAAGATTTCCATGTGGTTTTATTTAATTTATGTGTGTTTCACCGTCTTGTGGTACTTAGTATCAATGTATCATCTAAATCTCTCATTATAAATTCTTCATTTGTAAATGTTCTTTCCATGGCTTGAAGATAATCCAACAAGTCTCATGGTATTGAATAATATGGAAATTTTATATGTGAAGCTACTTGTTGTATGTAGTTTAGTCTCTCACTCCACAATATGTTTTCTTGTTCTTGATATTCATTTGTGTTGTTTTGGTTACTTTTCTAAGCCTTAAGATTTATTTTTATTTTTATTTTTATTTGCTCTTCTAATGCCCAATATTCTATCATTTCATCTATATTAGTTAAAGAGTTTCTTTTGTTTATGAATATCTCATCTTTTGAATTGGGCTCTCCATCCCATTTTGTGATGGGTATTTTCCTAGTCATGTATAATGTTTATTTCTCTCATTTTTATCTTCTTCCTCATTTTCAATCTATATTTATTTTATGTATACTCCTTTCATCCCATAGCTAAAAGGCATCTATATTTATTTACCATTCCCTTGTACTATTAATTCACCCTTGTTTGCTTCAAAAATTCTATTATTATCCACAAACCACTTAATATCTCATATGGTGTTGATGAGTTCCTAATATCCTTTGTACATATTTATGACCTTAGAATCAACTATTGTTTTTATGCACATGAAATCTAATTATACATCTCTCCAAGTCCTTATGGGGCATACAAATATTTCATTTGATAAAGAAACATTGCAAGGTGTTTCATGCAGATGTGGCCTACCAAATTCTTCCCATATTTCTTTAGGTATGACTTTTATATTTGAACCCAAGTTTAATAAGGATTTTTTGACAATTTTTCTATTTAGTTTTACATCCAACAAGATTGGGGAGTCTTTACCAAGGATCCAATTGGAGTTATCATTTGCTTTATAATATTTTTATTATGTTGTTTGAAAATTTGCTTATTATTTTCTAGTAGATTTTCTCATTCTATTATTTTGATCATTTCTTTCAAGTTTTTGGTTGCATTTTTTGAAAAATAACCACAAGTATTTCTTCTTGTTTTTGTATTTTCTTAAAAAATTATTTAGATTTTATAACTATTAAACAAAGTTCTTATTTGTTAAGTTAATTTTCTTCTTCCTCACTTTTTCCAATCTCTTATAATATCCACTTATTTTTATTTTTATCTATCCCTCCATGGGTTATTATTGTAACTCTATTCTCCCTTTTTTTTAAATTATTCAATGGCTTTCCTTCTTAGTGGTTCCTTCTTTTCTTTATATTATTTTTCTAGTTATTCCTCTTTTTTCATAGAAGGTTCTCCAATATAAAATAATGATATATCAAATTTCTTTCATCTTCTAATACCTTGTCCTTCTTTCTCAAGTATTTTCATTAACACATTAGCACCATTTGATGTGTTTGGACCTTAAAGTTCTTCACTTTTTGTTCCTTGTATTATTCCATTCTTGTAAAATTATATTGCTTTGGGTCAATTGAATACATTGTGTGCAACATTACCATAAAAACCACAACTTGACTCTTCTTTCTTTTTTCTTTTACATTTAATTGCATAATGTCCTAACTTACCATAGTAGTAGTAGTTTCGTGTTTGAATTCTTCCTCTTCTATAACTATATCTATTGATCTTGAAATAAATTCCTCTACCATATTCTTTAAAGTAATCATTACTATAGCTTGTTGAAGGTTCTATTGGTACCCCATTTTAATGTGTCTCTTTGTTATGTGCTTATGTCTCTTTGTGAATTTTGACCTTATATATCCCATCATAGATAATCAATTTGAGATAGTTCCAAATGGGTCTCCCTTAGTCAAGGTTTTCATAAGTGTGTTTCTCCATCCCTCCATGTTCCTATCACATGTTCGAAGTTGCAACTTGTCTCAAATATTATAAGTTCGGGGGTTATGTTGTTCAAATTCCTAAGTATGTGTAGTGCTGTTAGAGTTTTGGAGTTGTCTTTCCCTTAATACTATTTCCTTTTCATCTTGTCACCTTAAAACCTTGATATTTTACCTTAAGTTCCTTCTTGCATCAAATTTTTGGCCATCCCTCTCCCCGAGTACCCATTCCTTGATATCTTTGATTCCTCTCCTCAAAAATTTCAAGTCCACCTTCGCCCTTTCCCCTTGTTAGGATATTGGATTCCTCCTTTGTAACTTTCCTTTCACTCGTTCCTTTCTTTCACCCTTTTGCATTTTTTAGAGTTATGGGGTTTCCCTTCCTTACATTCCTTTTCTCCTAAGTCTAAATTTTCCTTTGTTCATTGTTAGCTTGCTTGACTTTCCCTTGCTCGAGTACCCTTCTCATGTCATCCCCAACTCTTGACCCTTAATGCAATATTTTTAATAAGGTACTTCATTAGAGTTGGAGTTGTAGCCTTACCTTTACCTAGGTACCTATTTCGTGTCATCACCAAACCCCAAACTCTACCATTTCCTTCATTCATCTTTTCAAAGTTAGATTTGCATTCATCCTCTTATTCAAGTAGATCTTCTTGAGCATCCCTAATCATTGATGTCCAATAAACCCCCTTTATGCATCCCATTGGAGTTAGAGATGCATGCTTACCTTTAATGTGGTATGTGATATCCTCAAACTCTAATACTTGGTACTTTTCACCACACTATCTTCTTGTTGGGATAATGAGTTCAAGGGCCAATCCTCATTTGGATACCTTGTATGAGGTACTTTCGACCTCTAATCTTTGATGTCTTACACTATATTGCACCTTTTTTGGATTTCTTGTTTAGACTTCCCCAAATATGCATGCCTTACCCCTAATTCTTGACACCTCAAACAAGGTATGAGTCATGAGTCACTCTCAATCCCCAATCCTTAAAACTCTAAAAATTCCATGCTTTTCATTATTTTCTCCCACCTACCTCTCGACATGTCCTAGATTGTCATTAATGACCTAATAAGCCCCCACAACTATCTAATCAATTTTTCTCTTAGAAACAACTATTCATCATAAGGCATATATTCTCATGTGTTTCTAGTGATGGAAAAGAGTAAAGGCACCCATAATGTAATTAATGTAGTGGTCAAATTTTGGCCACTATTCCAATGGATTTCACTAACCATTTCTTGGTCTACACATCAAATCAATGGTGCTATTAATGTAGATAATATTTGTAAATGAAAGAAAATCCCACCATGCTTTTGAAATACATCAAGGAACATTTGAAACATTTTTAGGCATGAATTAAGGAAAATGATGTTTGATAGCTATGGGCATTCTCTATAGTGTATTGATAATGGATTATGGCATTTCAAATAGATCACATGTCTCTCTTAGGGAATTAAGGAATCAAAAACATCATTTTGAAGAGGATGAACATTTGAGAGTGAAAGTGAAAAATCCAATAGAATAGAGACATTCATCCTAGAAGCCTTATGGTTTCATTTTCAATTATAGGTATCACAATTTTGAGATCGTAATATTTTGGTTTCATCCCAAATTTATAACAACACTTGTAATCTTTGAAGAGTGATTAATTAAAGTATTAATCAATCTTGATTAAGTGTATCCATGAGTGTAGCATGCATTGCTAGATGTGTTGTTGATCTTTTAGTTGGATAATATAATATAAACTTGTAGACACCTAAAATTGTCCTAGCCTATGAACTAGCATATATCACTGCATTTCACATCAATTGCATCCAAAACCCTAAATTCCTCTATTTAATTGAGTAATACGACATTATTTAATTAATTCACTTTTCCATCATTTTTGACTAATTAAATAACTTCCTTTTATTTAATAAAGTCCTAAAAACCCTATTTCTACTATTAATTGAATAATATGACATTATTTAATTAATTCACTTTTTCATCAATTTTGACCAATTAAATAAATTATGTTTATTTAATAAAGTCTTAATCTCACATTATTCATCTTGATTAGTTAAATAACATCAATTATTTAATTACATCGCTAAATCACTTTATTCCCCTAAAGTTAATTGAATTATTAAATCATATTTAATTACGACACTTTCCCTCCAAAAACTTGAATAATTAAATCAAATTATTCAAATTATCATCAAAAATCAAATCAAACTAATGCAACTCTATTTGAAAAAGTCAAACTTGATTTGCACGTTCAACTCCAAAATGAATGAATTAATTAAATCATTCTCAACCACTTTTCTGATTCAGTAAATTACGATCCCCGGATTTCTTAATCTATTCCTAACATATCAATCTATTCCTAATTGAGCAAATTCCGATCTCCTGACAGATCAATCTAATTCCTAACTAATCTATCTATCTATCAATCCCATAGATCATTCAATCTATTCTTCAATAACACAAATTGTGCAATCTATTTTGCATAGATTATTCATGTCTATTTCCTCTCAACACCTTTCAACCGTCGATATTGATGCAACTGTTACCCATTTTTCACCTACGGGCTCAGGCAGGGCAATCTATGTTTCAGGTGTTCATGAAGGCCAAATGGGGACATTGTTGTGAAGGATTAAATCATACAACTGATCTATTTCACAAAGGAGCTCAGTTGCAAAACATGTCGCAATCAGTTTTGGCACAAAACTTATCAGAGAAGAGAGTCGGCAAGACCCTCTTGTTGTCTTGTCGACTAGCAGTGCGTCCTATTTGGTTGACTAAAATCTAGTCGCCATGACTTTCGGGTCGCCATGAGTACTTATGTATCTCTCTGCTTGCAAAGATGTCACGCCGAAGGTTGTTCGCAGGGCCGGCGTTGGGGAGAAGAGTTCACATTCGCTGAAAAGTCTCGACGAAAGGGGAGGTCTCCCCGATATGAAAAAGAGGTCGCCCAAGGATAGAATGGTCTCGGGGAGATGTCTTCCCGAAAGGATGAGGTCCTGCCGATGAAATGAAGCGAGCTCGCCGAAGGATTTTTCCTTCAGCATGGGGTCCTGCCGATCAAGCGAAGTCTCCCCGAAAGAGGGTCTGCACTCGCTAAGAGATGGAGGCTTCGGTATAAAGTCTGGCCGAAGGATGAAAATCCCGCCAACAGAGTGGTGCCTTCAATATGAGGTCGTGGTTTTAGGGAGATGTTTTGGCGACTAACGAAGGTCTTAGCGAAAGAAGATGTCATTAGGGGGAACAGGTGGAGCTCACTGAGATGTCTCAGTGACCGCAGTAATGTCTCAATGAGATTGGATGCCTTCGACATAGGACGGTGGTCTCGAGGAAATGTCCTACCGTCAAGTGGAGGTCGTGGTGAAAGTTGTGAGCTCGGTGAGAGGTCTCACCGACCAAGTGTGATATCCCCAAAATGAAGTGAGTTCGGCGAAAGGATTCAATTCACCATAATGTTTGGGCGAATGGTGGATGTCTCGGCGAAGGGAGGCATCATCGATGAAAGGTCACACTGACAGGGAAAGGTCTCACCTAAATGAAATGCACTTGGTGTGATGTCTCGGTGAACGAAGGAAGTCTCCCCGAAATGTGTTGAGCTCGTCGGAAGGTAAAGGAGCTTGGCGAGAGGTCTCACCGACCAAGCAATGTCTCCCCGACTAAAAAGAATGTAAACTCATCGCCGAGAGGAGCAATTCAGTAAGAGGTCTCGCCGACAAGCAGATGTCTCACCGAAGCCAATGGTCTCAGGGAGATGTCTTTCTCACCGACCCGACAGGGTCTTGCCGAGATGAAATGGGCTCGCCGAGAGAGTTGCCTTCGACAAGATGTCTTGTCGATGGTTGTTAGTCACGCCGACATGTTTGGTGCCTTCAATAACATAATGAGCTCGCCATGATGTCTCAGCAAATGGGGGTAGTCTCACCGATAGATTTTTCCTGCGGTGTGATATCTCGGCGAACGAAGGAAGTCTCCCCGACCCGATATGTCTCGCCAACCGTTGTGAACAGGAGGGAAGGCTCCCACCGAAACAAGATGAATTCTACATGAGGTCTTCCCGAAAGCGATATGTCTTGTCGATGTTCTGGGCGATGACAAGGGCGATGTCGATATAACGTTTATGGCTCGATGAGAGCTCTCAGCAACGATTGTATTCTATGTCGATGCTATTGTAAGGGCATAATCGCATTGGGGAGACACATCTAGTGTCTCACCGACATGCGATTCAGTCTAATGACCCTTGACCATCTAGAATCTATATGGCATGAATGCATCCAATCAGAGGAGGCTACAGGCGAGTCGTGGCAGCTTGATCAGTGCCAAGAAGATCAATAGGGGGAACACGACATGGATCTGCCCTAAGCTCAAAAGCATTCAAAGCAGCTCAGCAAGGAGATTCGAAGACTGGGGATATGAAGACCAAAAGTGAATGCGGTAGTTGCAAAAGATCAAGGATGCCATTCCTAGAGTGACTCCACACCGACATGGACACGGGGATGCAGCATTAATTTCATCAAAAAGATCTAAGGGTAGTTTTTTATGAACACAGATATTTTTTGTAGGCCCTAGGGGGCTGATATCTTTTGTATATAAGGCATTTTTTCCTCTTTGTAAAGGGGTTCGAATTGTGCATTCTCGGGAGTCAGTGATTTTTAACAATCCTCTCTCAGCTGATGTATGCTTTGCAACTCAACTAGAATCTAGAATAAAACACAGAGTTTACCTCGGAAGCCAGTGTTAATGTTTGTATTACTCTCATTTCTATATTTTTTTAGATTATGCAAGTTTTCAACTGTGTTTTCTAAATCTGTATTCATACCTTAAAGCTGTGAAATTCATCTTTCCTTCTTAAGATATGTATGTAGATCAAGCCTTTTAAGAATGATGCATAAGTCTAAAGGGGTTATGTTGAGTAAGTGAAATAGTAACCATTAGCTTTCCAGTGTATGTTTATCTTGTTTTCATTTCATGATTTCTTATCAATTCGGTGTATCACCATAGTATTTAGTTTCATTTATATGTACTCCTTCTCCCTTTCCCTTTACAGAATCAGTAGTTTAGGTGATACCAAAGGAAGCCGGCCTTCTCCGGAGGTTCATTTCAACTTTAGGTGACCCACAGCCTTGAAATGATCCCATGTTTCTCTAGAAAGCTTAGTTTTCATAACTTTGCATAGGGTGCATTTCTAGGAGATAATAGCAACATTGTTTAATCTTGATCGTCCATTTCAAATCACATTTTTTATATAACAAACCTCTTTCCTCACAAAAAAGGGGGATCAAAGAGTCAACATCATTTGCACAATGAAGTACTGCTAATGTTTACAACCACCATTCTTAGAGCTTTATCATTTCTTTGATCAACCAACCAAGACATCACATCAAGGCTTCACACACGAACTATGGAGGCTTTGCAGTGATACGAACAATCCAACATCAGGTGAACACACTCTGATATGAGACATTTTTGAAGTTGCAGGTTCCGGAATTGCTTTTGGAGAAGTTTTCATGCACTATCCCAAAAAATTTCATACTTTCCTGTCAAGAAAACTGTGCACTTGCCTCTGAAACCCGTGCAGTTGACACCAAGAACCGCGCACTTAACATTTTTCCACACATTTGACTGTTGAAAAAGGGTGCACTTGCTCTTTTTCTACACATTTGCTCTCTGACAAAGGGTGCACTTGCTATTTTTTTTTGAGCATTTTCTCTGACAAACCTATGTCTGAGATCTACTAATTTTTAATTGATTTTCTTGCTAACGGATGCCTATTTTTTAATGTGTGAAAAGTGTTAACATATTTGTATACAGGGTTTGAGAAACACTAACATGTTTTCTATAGGGAAGACGAATGGTCAAAGAACTCCAGATTTACAAACACTTTTTAAAGTTAGGAATATTTTGTTTTGGTGCATAAAAAGAACAAAACATATTTGTTTTTAAGGTGCTCTTAAAATGAACCATTTCAAGCTTTCTTAAAATAGGCATCGTTATTTGGTGCTTAAAAAGAACAAATGCACACTTTTTTTTGGTGCTCCTAAAAATTGAATCATTTCAAAGCTTTCTTAAAATAGGGACTTTTTATTTGGTGCTTTAAAAAGAACAACACAAATGAACATTTCATTTTGGTGCTCTTAAAAATGAACCATTTCAAAGTTTTTCTAAATTAAGAATTATCAGTTGGTGCATAAAAATAATAAAACATTTCAATTAAGGTGCTCTAAAAATGAACTCTTTCCAAATTTTCACAATTAGGAATCTTGATTTTGGTGCATAAAAAGAACAACGCAAATGACCAAAACGATTTCTTTTTGTTGACACACGCTTGCATTTGTTTTTGTTGACCAAGTAAGACTAGGATTGATTTCTTAGAAACACTCAAACTTGGGCTTAAAAATGAACAAATTATTTTGTATGTCTTGCACCTTTGCTATCTTAAGTGATTGATATCTAGAATACTTCATATTGGTGCAATTAAAAAGAACAAGTTGTTATGCTTTATTCAAATATTTTTGGGGATAGCACCACCTGAGGTGCTTAAAAAGAATCAAACTGCTATGAAGTGTATGTTGTGCATTCAGTGTTTGGCAAGCTAGATGGTTGTCTTCTTCCCTTGCACCTTTTGGTGATCTTAGGCGAGCGAAAACATCTTGAGCTTCACACCTTTATTTTCTTGAAGCATACCTTTAGAGGGCCTGCCTATTGAGACACATCCCGCATCAGAGAACTCATAGGTGACCCAAGCAGTACTTTTGTTCTAGACCACTATATAAATAAATTGTGGGTGTGAGGAAAGTTCATCATCCCACTAGGTGTTGTTGGCCTATGCCAACGCATTCTCCCTCAGTATCCTTGTGATGCGTAAAAACCTGTAAGGGTTGGGAGGTCTCTTAATTGATCAAAATGTCTCATGTATAGGGGCTCAAAAATAATATCCCCAGAACATTACTAAGAGCCAAATTATTTTAGAAGCTACCCCTTTATCCAAAAACATTCTTTGAAAGTGGTGCATCAGAATTTACTTCCAAGAAGTTACTTGCCATGTCTAACTTCAGGCCCATGCCATAAGTTGCACATAAAATAATCCCTTTGGGGCATGAGGCAAGCCTACCTAAAAGGATGGTTTCTATCTTTGGGGTTGTAAATGCTTGTTTATGTTAAACTTGCCAAATACATTCAAAACAATCTTGATATCAAATTTTGTGCTTGATCTAAAAAGAACACATCCAAAAAAACACTAAACATGATGATTGAATCAAAAAACCTTTGACTTAGTGTATGATTTTAAAAGAAGCCCCATATTTGCACTCCTTGAAAGGATTTTCCTTGAAGGTTTTCAAATATTCAGGCTTTTATTTCAAGCTACATTGATCAAAGTAAACATTTGGGAACTATGGTTTGGGTGTCGTGATTTCACAACTTAAGCTATAGACATGAAGGTCACACAATTCCATGCTTTTTGAGTCAATACAAGTGTTGTTGTATCACTTGCCATACTCCAAACACATAGAAATTGAGAAAAAAAAACCCAACTTTAACTTGCAAAAATATAGAGAAAGATTTCTCAATTTGGAAACAAAACACACAAAGACCACCTTTGCACAAAATTCCAGCGTAGTTGCTACATTTTCTGGCACAGTTGCTAAAATTTCATTGCATTTTCTCTTTGTCCCAGAAACTTCACTAGTGAAAATCAGTTGCATTTGAAAGAAATTAAGCACTTGATGTGGGAACCGTACACCTGCTTATTTTTCCTCACACTTTCTTCTGAGAAACCAACGTACTTTCCAATAAACTGCTCTCACTTTCCAAAAGAAACTCGCTTTTTCCTGAATAAGCATTGCATTTGACAGAAACACAAAGAAGTTGCACTTGATTTTCCAACTCACACTTGCTTCTCCAAAACCTGCGTACTTGACACATTTTTTGCCACACTTGATAAATCTATCCACTCTTGCTCACAGTTCGGCGCCTTTGCTCAGAAACTGACGCTATTGCTCTATCCTGCTAACAATTGGAAAAAACAAATTGAAGCTGCTTACAGGATCCTTGTTAGAATGAAACAATTGGAAAGCCAGATAAGTCATATAGTCCCTCATCCATTATTTCCATCCTACTTATTAGAAATCAAAAATTAAACAAACCATTGGGATCATTCCTTCACTCAGACATCTATGATATCAACAGTTACTTGGGAGTCACAAATGGTTCAAGTAAGTTTTTCCACAACATATTCTCTAGACAAGGAAGTGAAATATCAACCCTAGTCCTTCAACAATTTGATTTCTGAAAAGTAGCACCATTCCAAAAAAACACTCAAACCTTAGGGTCTTGAGCTTCATAGTAACCATCTCAAAACCATCATACTTTATGACCATCTGGTGACTGACTGCTCTGGTTCAACAACCGAACCTTGTAGCACCAATCCTCCAACTGAGTCTCACACACATTGAAGGTGAACAAATTGATATCATTAGCAGCTTAAGAACCTTCATATTTGAGAACAAAACACCCAACTAGTGGAGAAACCCAACAAAAATCTTAGATGAAGAGGAAGAGAAAGCATACATAGTAGCCAAAAGACCCATGTTACCACCTCTTGCATGGCAATAGATATACACCCCTCATGAGCTTCAGAAAGAGCAAAATCATTAAGCGAGAATCCATATTATGACTTTCAAAGAATCACCCTACCCTAAATTTTTCCAAAGGGTACATCTAGAGAAGGTATCACATCCATCAAAATACACTATACCATTTCTATGCATGCTTTGCACCAATAGGCCAAATTTTTCCATAGGCTAGAAGTCACAAAAATAGTCACAAGAGCTTGGCAGTTGTTTATGACAACTATGATATCACAACATAGGAAGAACATGGAAGCAAACAAGAACAACGCTAGCATCCCACCAACAAATACCACAAACAATGAAAGTAACCCATGGGGATATAAACCAAGTAACCTTATGATAGGGTATTGAGTATCAAAACATCCCCAAAACATGTTGATCTATTACCTGAATCACTCCTATGAAGGGTCACAACAACATCAAGGGTTTCAAAATCACCATCAAAATCTACAACATCAACTTGCCCTAAATGCAATTGAAAACTGAACTGGAAAAATTTATCAACAATGCTTTAGGCATCATCAAAAGAGTGAGTCACAATATCAACAACATCTTGACAATCCTCAAAACACATATTCATATCATCAACAATATGTTCAACATCAAGACACCTCATACCAACAACCCCCATCTTATGATCCTTCATACAATGCACAATATCAACAAGGGTTACAACAACAAAATAAAGATCCTAATGTTATGCAAAATAAATATGGATCTTCCTTCATTCAAAATCCCCAACAACAAACAAACATCATTCCTCAAACATCTCAACATCCAAATCAACAAAACTTCCAATATCATCAAAACAATGATTCATATTAGCAACAAAGTCTATTTTCACAAAATCAAGTGAATCAACAACATCAACAATCACAAAATCAAAGTCAAATCCATCAACAATATCAACCTACAAATCAGCAATATCCACCTCAAAATCATCAATCTCAATACCAGTAGGAAATTTCATCTTAAAATCCATCTCCACCACAACCAACCTTACAATCAAACCATACGGCTAAACATGAGTACACTCCTTAAGGGTATCCAATTGAGGGTGTGTTAAACCAATTATTCAATGCCAAACTTATCACACTTCCAAAACCGCCCCGAAGTGGTGAACCTAGCATCAAATTCCCATGGTACGATGACAAGATCTATTGTAAATACCATGCAGTAAAAGGTCATCATCCATCAAAATGTGTTGCACTCAAAAATCTCATCCAAGACCTTATTGATCAAGGATAAACAACTATTGAAGATGGAATTCAAGGTTCATCTACCAATGACAAAATTGACAATATCTCAAACTCAAATGTTGAAAACAATGATCAAGAGCTATCTATCATTGATCACATTGACAATGTCTCTACATCATTCAGTGAGCAAGAGTAAATACATCAAGAATTTAATCCCAAGCATGATCAAACTCAATCACCCAAGTCTAGAAATGATTCAATATAAGATATATTGACATCATCCAACCTTGTGGTAGTACATATTGATGATCAAGAGATTTTTAATCCAACACTTGTACCCATTCAAAAAATCTAATTCAAGAGCTATCACCCATATGCCCACATTTTGAGAAAATCCAAGGATCCTTTACAAGCAATCCTTTCTTTGAAATTGATTCATGTCAAGAGCACGATCCAAAGCACATCAAAGATAATACCACACAAAGTCAAGATCATGAAGAATCCCTATCATCAAAATACTACAATGACTTGGCAAATATCTTCCAAGACATCCAAGGTTTTCCAAAAGAAGAACACATCCATATGCCAAACCAACATACATCTACCCATGAGATGCTTACTCCTAATGGACATGTAGATGATATTCATCCAAAACAAGAGTCCCATACTTGATGAAATTACCAAGGAACAAGAGTCACCTACTCTTAACATCTTTACACATGATCAAAGCACAGCAAAATCTATAGACATATCTGAAATTGATAAAAAAGAAGCATTAAAATTAGAAGCATCCTACAAGCAGGTTGAAGACATCAAGCATAAAAATATGGAGTACATTATCTTAAGATCAGCAAAGATAATGGACAATCCTGAGCAACAGAGCACTAGGTATACAACAATCAAAGAAGCACCAATATATCTTGAAGAGCCATTAAAATATGATATTCCACAAGATCAAGCCAAAGATATCAATTAGGAAATTATCCCACATATGCAAGATCCTATAAGTTATAAAATTGGATCACTTACCTTTGTCAAAGCAAGCTATCCTACCAATGAAGAAGCTATCACATTTGAAGATCCATAATAGAGCAAAGAAGGATTAGCACCTTGTTTCCAAGGTAAGACACATCTTATTGCAAATAAATTTTTTCAATGGATTCAGTATCAAAATAGAGGATTATGCCTACATGAACATGGTATCCTAGAACTAGTATAGATTATTGGAATCCTAAGCATCAAGTTCTTGGTTATTCAACAATTAAGGGATCTAAACATATCAACGATACCTCTATAATACAAGGGTCAACTTTATCTAATGCAAGCATCAACATAGAGAGCACGAAGAGTCCTTATGATGAAATTGCTACCAACGCTACAACTGGCCATGTCATGAATCATCATCCACGTATTTTTCCACCCTCTAATGGGGACCAACAACAAGAGAAAAAGCTATATCAAAGAAAGGAACAAGTCATTGAAGCAAAAGAATCAGCAAAAAAAAATGGACAAGAAAAATTCAAATGGATACAAAAGAAAAAGAAAGAAAATCATCCTATCAAACTCCATCAGTCAAAGAAATTATGGGGAAAAATAAAAAAGGGAATTTCATCCATCAAAGATATCCAACAATACAAAAGAAAGCTTCAAGAGTGACCTACAAGGTATATCAAGACATTGGTCCCAATTGAATCTTCATATCCACCTATCATTGCTCATCATCCCAAGTTTGGATAGTAAAGGATTCCAAATTGTCAACCAATCCATCTAAATATCATATCCCTCAACACATTTCACCATCCATGATATCAAACCCTCGCATTGACCATGTGTTGGCAACAACTCTTTATCATAAGGATTCTAAGGGCAATCTATCACGATGTGCACATGAAGGTAAGGTTAACTCCAGTATCGAGAAAGAAAACAAGAATTGTCAGGGGTTACATTCAAGCACCCACATATTAGCAAAATAACTCCTCCAAGCAAGATATTGTTGGCACATCATGACAGAAACAACAACCATATTAGCACTAGCAGTGCCTACATCAACACCACCAGGTGGTTCAACATGAGCAGAAAAGTGTCACCATAATGAAAACTTGGTAAATAGGCATTTTGTATTGCATCAAAAATCAATAAAAAACAAAAAAAACAAGAAAATAGTCAAGAGAAAAATAGTCCTCCAAGTGAAAACCACTATGGTGGCGCTTTGGACAAGTACCATGATGAAAACTTGGAAAACAGGTGTCATGTGTAGAATCGAGCATCTATGTGCACCATTTCAAGTGGAAGCATCTCAGCTTATCCATAATAAATCCAATCCATTTTTATCCAAATCCAACTTACCTTGATCTTGACAAACATTTGGTGTACACTTTACACTTGCTTATGGAAAAAATCTTGACATGGGTCACTATCATTGATCCTATCCTATCCAGCATTATCTAATCCATGAGGCATTATCCAAAGGGCATACTTTATCCAAACATGTTATCCTATCACAAGATAACCCATTACCTACATTGCTAGACATTGGGAGGCAAGTACTTTCATCTTGCTTCAGAATAAATCTTGATCTATGTCTTCTAGCTAAAATTGTGATTTAGGCATCGTCCCAACAACAAGGTGTACTGCCAACGCATTACAAGGGTAACCTTCAAAATAATTTGTCCCAACAACAAAGTGTACCGCCAACGCATTACTAGGGTAACCTTTAAAACAATTCATCCTAACAACAAGGTGTAAGACCAATGCACTACCAGGGTAACCTTCAAAACTTTTAAAATCAAAAACATCTAAAAAACAACAAAAATCAAAAACATTCAAAAAATGACAAAAAACAAAAGAACAACTTTGGATTATTCCTTCACTCAAAATTCTAAGATATCAACATTTGCTTGAATCACACAGCTAGTTCAAGTAAATTTCCCACAACATATCCTCTAGAAACAGAAGTGGAATACCAATCCAAGTTAGCAACATTGTTTCAATCCCAAAAACATGTTAGGATTTGAGTCACACCAAGTCAAACTACATGGTCTCTGCATGTATATTGTAGGCAAGGCTTATCTCTGATCAGCCCTGAGTCCCTAGGTTAGTCCCTTTAGGTTTCTATCATGCTTTCATTCAAATTGGTCACAAAATCCAAAATCCAAAAAACAACATCAGATAACATCAAAAAGCACAAAAACATTTGAAAAAGCTCAAAAATCATATCTCTATCATTTTCGTCATCACCTATCCACAATAAAACATCATCCATAATAAACAAATCATCATCCTCACTCTTTGATGAAATAGACAAAGAAACAAAGCAAACATCAAAAGCTAGAACTTTCAAGCAAACAATCACAAATATTTGATTACAAATAGACAAAAACAATGTCAAGATTTTGACCACATATCTTTTGACATTTCACCAACAACATCCTGAGATATGTCTTAATGGATTTGTTCCTACGATAGACATGATCAACACTGGATAATAGCCCCACCCCAAATAGATATGGCAAGTGATACTGCAACATTGTTTATATTTTTATAGTCTTATTTTTATGATTTATTTTATTGACTCATTCCCAAGATATCTTGAGGATTTCCATAAGGATTTAGAGAAGAAATGGGGGTAATTGAGCATCATTTCAGTTTGTAGTTTGTGGATATTTTTTTTATACTACCATGGAAAATACTTTCTTTGTTCTTTGTGTGGAAGTCATTTTGGAGCATTTTGTGTAGTAGTGGCATGTTAGGTTCTTAATACCTCTTATGTTACTGGTTTGAAATGTTTTAAAACTTCTTATCCATACACTCTAATAGGGTTTCTATATGTCTAGTATGAGCAAGAATAATCTGTGTTTGTAGAGTCAAAGTCCACACAAGGGATACAAAGTCACCTTGGTCATTAATACCCTAGTGCATCATATTTGTTTGCTACATCAAACAGGATTGTTCAAATTGTGAAGCCTCCAAGCAAAGCGAAAGAAAATTCATCAATGACTAACAACATCAACTATTCTTCACTTCTTATAACAATATAGATTTAATAAAAGGAGTTTTATAGAATTTTTTCCTGCTCACCCTCTCCTCCCCTAGTTTGAATTGTCTGCGCGCATGGTATACTCAACGTTTGGGATACCCCATGGTCCCCCCTATCCCCTTCTAACCAGATTCTTGCCACAACACATGTGGTGTCATTCTCAGGGGTCTCCAATGTGTTGTCCATTGTTGGGGATCTCGTGATTCCTGGCATGCCTGTTGTTGAAAGTGCTTGTGATTCCTTTAACCCTGGTGTCTAAAGGATGGAAAGACATGTAGACTAACATGATCCTAGCTACTAAGTGTCCCCTTCCCATCTCTAGAGAGGAAAGCTTTGTCTCGGGAATTGATTTTCTATCCCTGAAGCTATTAGCAACAAGATTGTTTCTTCCATGGAGAAAGCGGTGGTCGGCAAGTTCCTTTCCTTTTGACCCTCAGTGGATATGGTTTGGAGATGGGTTTTTATGAAATGGCATTTGAAGGGAAGTGTGTGTGTTTATGCCATGGTTGTTGGACTATTCCTTTTCAAGTTCATGACCGAGGAGCACTTGATCTCTATGCTTTCTTTGGGTCCTTGGGTCTATGGAATGCATGGGTTATCGTTGTACTTTTGGAAATCGGGTTTCAACCCTGTTGTCAATCTCAACAAGTCGGCTCCTCTCTAGGTGCATCTCCTTGGGCTTCCCCTAGAATACTAGGATGATTCAACCTTTAAGAGCATTGGTGATTCTTTGGGCCAGTTCATCACCTCAGACTCTATCACTAAATCCATGTCCAGGTTAGTTTTTGCTTGCTTCTGTGTCAACATTGATATAAATAAGACTTTACCCAACTTTGTGAAGCTATGTTCCATTTTTAGCTCCTAGACTCAACAAGTATGCTATGAGAATGAGCTATGATATACTGCCAGAAATGTGCTAAACCAGACCACCTTATTTCAAACTGCAAGTCCACGGTTAGACTTAACCCTAGCCCTAGTGAACCATTCAAGGAGGTCCCCACTAATGACTATCCCTTTGAATCTAACATTCTTAAGGTCATTGAATCACCAACTAAGGTTGGGCTTGCTGACATTGTGATCCTGACAGATTTACCAAAAGATTTGGTCTCAGTTGACTCTGCTATGGAGCTCAATGGTTCCTCTCCCAGCAATGTTCTGGTGTGTAGGTCCCTGCTACTTAACTCTAGAGTGGTTTTGGGATCTAGGGTTACTATGGAGAAGCATCCTTCCCCTAAGACTATGGGATTCAAGGAAGGAGAGATTCAGGATGAAGGAGTATTGAAGGAAATGCCTAGTTGTGGACTGACTAAGATGGTAGTTATGTCTTAGGCTCAATCTATGGAAGAAGAGTTCTGGTCAACTCCTAAGAAGAAGGGTAAACAAAAGAAAGTAGTTGTGGGAGGTGAATCTAAGCCTGTAGACCCAATCAATGGTTGACCAGGAACAAAGAGACATCAAAAGAAATTGTGATAGGTAAACAGAGGACATTGGAAGTGTCCTCAAAGAAAACTTCAAAATGAAAGTCCTTTCATGGAACGTGAGAGGGTTAAATAGTCCCCACAAGCAATTGGCCCTGAAGAACTGTGTTGAAACACAAGATTGATGTTTTACTCCTACAAGAAACCAAGATGAAGAAAACCAATTTTGAACCCATAACTAATTTTATTTGGTCGAACGCCCTCTTTGCTTGTAGTTATGCGGAAGGGGCTTTGGGCAGACTTTCTTTGATGTGGAATCCTATTAGGATCTCTGGTATTGAACTATTCCATTGTAGGAATAGTGTGGGTGTCAAGTTCTCCAATGCTGGTGGCTCTTGGTTTATGATCAACATTTATGCCCCTAATATTAGGAATGCGGGGAAAACCCTCTGGCAAGAAATTTTGAACTGGATTTTGGCTAATAGCGGAGAACATTAGCTGGTGGCTAGGGATTTTAACTCCCCCTTTACCCCTCGAAGAAGTGTGGTGGACTGATTGATTACTCTGATAGCATGTCTAATTTGGCTAACTTCCTAAATTGTACCAACCTGGTGGATGTTGATTTACAAGGCCAATCTTATACTTGGTCTAATAGACACCTTGGGGCTGGTCTAATCCAGGTCCATCTTGACAGATTCCTATTTTCTCCCAATTGGACTTCCTTGCTTAATGTTAATCTGTTGGCTTTACCTCGATGATCTCTAACCATAATCCTTTGTTGTTGACCCTAAATGAAAACATTGTTGTTGGTCCATTCCCTTTCCACTTTGAGATTATGTGGAACTCCCATCCAGATTTCAGGAATAAGATTGCTACTTGGTGGAATATCCTTGTGCATGGTTCCCTTATGTTTAGGATCTTTCATAGGCTCAAACACATTAAAAATATGGTTAAAGGATGGAACAAGTTTGTTTTTGTGGATGGGTTCCATAAAAAAAAAGTCTTGGTTGATAAGCTTTATGTGTTGCAAAAAAGGATGGAGTAAGGAGATACCAGTATTCCAACTTGTCAAGAGGAGAGGGTTGAGTGCATGGAATGGGAAAAAATCTTGAAGAAAGAAGAGGTATTCTAGAAGCAAAAATCTAGAATTCAATGGCTGGCTGAGGGGGACCAGAATACGTCTTTCTTTCATGTTTCAGACCTTAAACATAAGAAAAGGAATCAAATAAAAAAGTTGAAAAATGAGGCAGGGGATGTTGTCTCTACTCCTATTCAGATTGGTCTTTTGGATTTTTTCCACTTCCAACGGGTTTGTCGACTCCTGCTGAGGCTCCCAATCTGGTGTTGGATGATCTGCTGTTGAAACCCCTTCCTAAGCCTATATCTCATGAGGATAATGATTCTATTATGGAGGTTGTTACTCCTAAGGAGGTCAAATCTGTTGTGTTTAGTATGGGTGCTTTTAAGGCCCCTATACCCAATGGTTTCCCCTCAGCCTTCTTCCAAATCTTTTGGGATGTTGTGGGTGAGGACCTTACTTTGGCTGCTAGGGATTTTTTCAACTCTGTTAAATTGCTCAAACAACTAAACCACACCTTCATTTCCCTTGTCCCTAAAATTGATGAATCACAGACCATGGTTGATTTCTGCCCCATTAGCCTTTGTAACACTATTTATAAGATCTTTTCCAAACTCTTGGTGAACCGCTTGAAACCCCTCCTAGATAAAATGATAAGCTCAAGTCAAAAAGGCTTCATTTTGGGTCGCCATATCTTGGATGCGGCTATTACCACTCATGATCTTACATTCAATAGACAGGTGTAACAATGCTAGTATGGCATTTAAGCTAGATATTTCTAAAGCTTATGATAAAGTCCTTGGAACTTTCTTCCCAAATTCATTGATAAGTTTGGCTTCAATCAAAGAGTGATCAACATCATTTTGGAATGTGTTTCCATGATGAGGTATTTTGTCTTGGTCAACAAAGTGCCCCATGGTTTCTTTGTAGCTGGGAGGGGTATCCGATAGGGGGACCCCCCTCTCCCCTTATTTGTTTATAATGGTGTCTGATGTTCTGAGTAGGAATGTTGCTCGTATGTTGTTGGAGGGCTCCATCAAGGGTGTCAAGTCGACCACCACCATTGACCATGCTACCATTCAACAATCTGTGGATGACACTATGTTATTTGGGAAAGCCTTGGTGTGGAAGCTAGGAAATGGAAAAGTTGCCTTAATCTTTATGCAACTTGTTTAGGTTAGTGCATTAATTATAATAAAAGTATGATCTATTTCTTTAACTACTCTTGGTCTACAGAACCGTGTGACTATTGTTTTAGGTTGTGTGAGTGCCTCACTTCTTTCAGTGTATTTGGGTCTCCCTCTCACGGTTAAGGAAGTCACTCCCAATTTTTGGAATACTATTCTTGAAAGAATTCAAAGGAAGCTTGTAGGGTGGAAAGGTTCGATCTTGAGTCATGCTAGTAAACTACAGTTCCTCAATGTTTCCCTTTAGGGGATTCCAGCTTATTTCCTCTCTATGTTCAAAATGCCCAAATACATTCCTGAGAAGTTTGAAAAGATTCAAAGAGTTTTCCTCTGGTCCAGTATTGAGGATAAGAAGAAGATGTCTCTTGTTAGTTGGGAGAAGGTGTGCCTCCCTAAATCTAGGGGAGGAATGGGCATTAGTAGGGTCCATTCTACCAACAAAGCTTTGGTAGCCAAGGTTGTGTGGGACTAGTTAAGAAATAAAAAGGACTAGTGTAGGATAATGAATGCCAAATACCTGGGCAGTTATCCCCTAATCAGATGCATTGAGAATGATCATCCTCATGGGTCCTTAGCTTGGAATAATATCTACAAAATGAAGAATTTGCTTCAATTTGGTTTGAGATGGAGGCTTGGTAGAGGTGGTTGTATTCACTTCTGGGAAGACCCTTGGCTATTTGATTCCCCTTTGGCCAAATTTGTGTTTAAAAACCTGATGGAACTTGCGATTCATTTCTTTGGCACAAATGTGTGTGACTACCTAGATGGTTCACTTGGTGTTAGGAGATGGAAAGACCTTGGCCTATGCTACCCTCTCCCCTCTGACTTGAATCGTTTGGCTAATTCCTTACAAGATTGTCTTTCCTTGTCTAGAATCCCCTTATCTAATGTTGAAGATGATTTCTTTTGGTCCTTGGAAAGCAAGGGCAACCTCTCTATGAGGATGACTTATAGTTTTATTATCAGAAAAGGGCTCTTGGAGCAGGATTTGGAAGCGGGTTTGGAATCAAAACTTGACTCCAAAAATTAATTTCTTCTAGTGGATGGCTTGTCATAACATAATTCTAATCCAAGATAACCTAAGGAAAAGGGGATTTCTAATCTCGAATAGGTTTATGTTATGCAAATGTAATGAAGAGTCGATAGATCACTTGTTTCTGCATTTTCTATATGCTGCTGACGTCTGGGATCTAGCTTTCCAAAAGCTAGCAACTCTCTGGACCCTAAATAAGGATTTAAAATCCTTTATTGAAGGTTGGACTGGTCCCTTCCAACATACCCTCCCCATGGAAATCTAGAGGAAAACTGGACCTTTGGAAAGAAAGGAACAATCGGATCTTCAGAGACACTGAGAGGAGCCCCAAGGAAGTCTTTGGCATTGGTTCAAGACTTATTTATGAAAGTATCTCCTTGTATAAATGGAAACCACCAGATAAAGCCCTTGTTGATTGGGAGATTAAAATGGAAAATTCTTGGAACTTTAAACTTGGGACCAATTCCTTTGATAATTCCAGGTCCCTAGCTAAGAAAAACACTATTTGGAAACCTCCAAATCTGGATTGGTTTAAACTAATTTTTGATGGTGCGGGCAAGGGGAACCTTGGTTTGGCCAACATTGGGGGTGTCATAAGGGACTGTAAGGGAAACTTGGTTGCTGGGTTTGCTAGAGGGATTGGTATTCATTCAGATTCTATGATGGTCGAGTCATGGGTGCTGCTCAAGGGTGTCAAGATTGTTGTCACTTTGGGTATAAAAATTTACATATTGAAGGGGACTCAAAGACTATGATTGACTTTTTTAATTTTTGTCATTTGCTTGGTTGTAACATCAAGGATATCCTAATTGACATAAATTTAGTAGTCTCAAAATTGGAAAGGAAATACCTAACGCACACCTATAGGGAAGGCAACCAGGTGGCTGATAGTTTGGCCAAATTGGGTTCCACTTGGAGTTTGTGCAAGTGTTGGAAGAGGCTCAAGGTGCTACCGACTACTATATGAGGATTAATCCTTGTAGAGCAAAGGAATATATTGCTCAATGATGATTAACAATGCTAAGTTTTATGGGTATAGATGGCTCCACTTGACAGGTCCTTAGATGATGAGGACTTGGTCGGGTGAGTTGGCGAGTTTAAAGCGGGGTGTTGCGTGGCTATTTTATTTCATTATTACGTATGGTGGGGTCCTCGACCTTTATGGGTTATCTTTTCAAATGTACTACACATCCTATCAAATCTCCTGGGATGTGTGTAATGTGATGTTCATCGCCATTTTATTTAATAATTACAATTTAATACATCTTATGATTTGCATAAGATCTTTTGAGATGTACTTAAAAATTTCAAATCTTCCCCCCGCGGCTAAATGGCCCGAGGAAATGTGTAGCTTCAAAAATACCTTTAGCATAACGAATATTAATTATCTGAATTTAATTATCATCTACCTTAACCTATGGTTCTTAAGTGATGATTATAGCCCTACAAAGCTGGCATCATTGGGAATGACTGCTAAAGCATTTAAATGTCAAATTGCTTTTATTACACCTTACTATCCCAAATGGCAGAGTAATGATAGTTTAAAAAAGGGAAAATTCACCAGCGGGCAATCAATTTTTTGGCTAACTTTGTTTCTCTAGGCCAGTTCTTGTGTGTTGTGGGTCGCGATGGGAGGTGACAAGGTGAGGATCAAGCTAGATAACTACGAGGAGTTTCACAGGGACCCCATAGTTTGGAATATCTGTAAAGAAGGAGGTTTGGTGCTGCTTTTGGAGAATCTTGTGGGCCACAATGAGAGATTGTTGGCCCAGTTTGTTGGTTCGTGGAAGGATAGGTGGGTCACCATGGGTGGAATCTCATTTGAGGTAGATGAGGAAGTAATTGGTAAGGCAACGAGCCTCTCCTATGATGGAAAGAAATACCAAAAACACACCAAAATTCAAGACTTGGAGAGTCTCAACGCCTTCTTCAAGGGCATCGAGAAGCCACTTAAGAAGCAATTTAGATTCGACTGTGAGGCACTACCAAAACCTTGGGACAAGGTGTGTCTTGATATTAAGAAATATGTTACATTAGAAGGTAGATACAAGGTGTATTACTTTTAACATTTGTCGCTTTTAAACCACCTTCAGAACAAGATGATCCTCAACTTTCCTTTCTTTTTGTTGACTTCTCTAGAGAATTCAGTTGAAGACTCCCTTGATGTTATCACTCTCAACCCTAAAGTTTCGCCCCCCTTGTTGCTGCATCAGGGCCTAATCTTTAGGCTCTATCAATTTCATTTGACCTTGTTCCCGCCCAAACCTATCTTTGTTGTGTGTGTTGAGGAACTGGAACCCTTTGAGTTTGCTCCCAATAACCCTTCCCCTGTTGCTTTAGAGGGTCCTAAGAGGAAAACCCCCATACCTGAATGATCCTAGTGCTGAGCTAAGCCTAAACCCCCATCAAAAAAGAAGAAAGTGTGGTCAAGTTGGCCCAGTCTAAAGCAGCGTCTGGGTTATGTGAGCTAAAAAAAAACCCATTAAGAAGGACAACAAACCCACAACTAAGAAGAAGGGGAAAAAAGAGCCTCGTGCCAGGTGGACTTACCGGCCACTGACACCATGGTGGCTATGAGCTTTGAGGTGGGGACAAAACAAAATAGTGTAAGGAGGTCCCACAAACTGGCAAAGAACAAAAAGGGGTGTTGATGGATGAGATTTCTAGTGATTTAGAGTAGACTGGTGGTGGGACTAAAGGCAAAAAAGACACTGTTGAGGAGATGGAAGAAGGGTTTGTGGAGGGCCCTAGTAATTTCTTTGGCATGAACCAGATGTTTAAGGAGGACTCCACCCACTCCTCAAATTCCAAAGCTGACGGGGAAGAGGATACCCAAAGCAAGAAAGACAAGGACAAGGACCTTAGTGTGTTGTAGGAGCAGGTTATTAAACTAGAATGAAAATTAAATAGTCTAGCCTGACTCAGTATTAAAATGATTCACAAATCTTTTGTCACACTTTCAAACATCATCAAGGAGGAAGCAGACAATAATATTACGGGTGAAGGCCCCAACTAGATTGGGGATGATGTTTTAAACCTCCTGGTTTATAAATGGGAAAGTGTGGACAGTTAGTGTTTAGGTCTGTGTGGTGATGGAGTTTTGTTGTTACTATGATGTGTCTATGTCCTGTATCCGTTGTTTTTGTTTAGTCTTTTTTGATGGTTTGTTGACTTGGTTCCTTTTTGGCCCTATGGGATTTTCGTGTAAAGGGTACAAAACCTTGTAAATGTTGCTTATATTATCAAAAACATTCACTTCTTATTAACAATTCTTTTGTTAGTCCTTGCATTTAAATGCATCACATCAGCTTATCAAAATTTTTGGTTCATTATCTAGAATTTTCACCAAATTTCCTGAGGGGGCACCATGCTATCTTGTCAAGGGCATACTGGGGCAACTCTTTAACCTGGGGCATACCGGGGCAATGTTCTTTGAAACAAAGCAACCAATACTTTGTCTCAAAGAGGGGAAAAATGTAGACACCTAAAATTCTCCTAGCCTTCGAACTAGCATATATCATTGCATTTCACATAAATTGCATCCAAAACCTTGAATTCCTCTATTTAATTGAATAATACATTATTTAATTAATTCACTTTTCCATCATTTTTGACTAATTAAATAAATTCCATTTATTTAATAAAGTCGTGAAAACCCCATTTTTGCTATTAATTGAATAATACAACATTATTTAATTAATTCAAATTTTCATCAATTTCGACCAATTAAATAAATTACATTTATTTAATAAAGTCCTAATCTCACGTTATCCGTCCTGATTAGTTAAATAACATAAATTATTTAATTAAGTCGCTAAATCACTTTATTCCCCTAAAGTTAATTGAATTATTAAACCATAATAATTTAATTACGACACTTTTCCTCCAAAAAATTGAATAATTAAATCAAACTATTCAAATTATCATCAAAAATAAAATAAAACTAATGCAACTCTATTTGCAAAAGTCAAACTTGATTTTCACGTTCAACTCCAAAATGAATGAATGAATTAAATCATTCTCAACCACTTTTCTGATTGAGTAAATTACGATCCCTGATTTCTCAATCTATTCCTAATAGATCAATATATTCCTGATTGAGCAAATTATGATCTCCTAATAGATCAATCCAATTCCTAACTAATCAATCTATCTCTCAATCCCACATATCATTCAATCTATTCTTCAATCACACAAATTATGCAATCTATTTTGCACATATTACTCATGTCTATTTCCCCTCAACACCTTTCGACCGTCAATCTTGATGCAACATTTTTTACTCTTGATCATCCATTTCAAATCACATTTTCTATATAACAAACCTCTTTCCTCACAAAAAAGGGGGATCATAGAGTCAACATCATTTTCACAACGAAGTACTGTCGAAATTCACAACCACCATTGTTAGAGCTTCATCATTTCTTCAATCAACCAACCAAGACATCACATCAAAGCTTCACACACAAACTATGGAGGCTTTGCAGTGATATGAACAATCCAACATCAGGTGAACACACTCGAATATGGGATGGTAACACCTTGCTTTGCTTTGAATTCAATTTGGTAATCATAGGATTTCATAATATATTTTCAATAGCTTAGTTTCATTTCGTAAGTGTAGGAATAGATCTTAGATTTGTGTTCTTGATCTTAGCTTAGATTGTCATTTCAAGTAGGTTTATCTTGTTTTCATTTATGATTTTTCCCCCTCACACAAAACCCCCATAAATATTTTGTGAAGTATCATTTTATAACAATAAAATAAATGTTCGAATGTGTTTGTGGATTATTAAGTGGACTTATCTAATATTCTGTAAACATCTATCATTTTCCTAAAAATATGTGTAGAACCTATTTTACATGCATATTTTGGAGAATATAATCTTTTGTGACACCTTCATTAAGGTATCACCATTAATTGAAATTGTTGCATATTTTTGTATGAATCTAGTGTCTCTATTTCCCAACTAAAATAGACACCAATATACTACTATATTTCTATCTTTATCCTAACGCACCTACAATAAATTAATTTAAATACCCTTTTAACTTAATTTGATTAAGTGTGTTCTCATAACCATGTTTAAATATTTACAACAACATGGATTATAAAAGTCATGTTTTAGATATCTCATAAGGAAAATTGTATACTTTAATTAGGTGCGTAATCTTGAGCTCCTCAAACAAACATATAGTGACAATCAAAGTAGGGTTACACTATGCAAAGGGTATGGATTATGTCAAGGTGAGGGTTTAGTCTTTATGGTGATATCCATTGTAGCACCTAAGGGAAACCACCCTTGGTTCAATAGAGCTAGAAGTGGAGGAGGTCCTACACACTTAAACAATTGATCCTTAGTTTCCCAACATGAACACGAGTTTTCTTGTGTTCCTCCTAGGTTTAACATCCTTGACACTTGGGAGATTATCCAACTTTGGAGATTTTAAGATATACAATTTTGATAACCAATAGACTCTTCATTTTGTGTTTGGGACACCACATGGTTTATATTATTAATTTATCATTGATTTTTCCTCCACCATGATTCCTAGCAATCATGAGTTGTATACTCATTTATTACTCCTATGAACAATCCTTATGCCCTAGCTATACCTCTATCTATACATGAATCTTCTCTATACATTCCTCAAACTTATGGTTCATATCCTTCTTCATGTAAGATAAGATAGTCATTTGTTTCATTTTTATTCTAGTATCAACATACACGAAAATATAAACTTATTATTCTACCAAGATATTTTTCAAATTCTACCCTCATTGCATTGGCTCATTTTATGCCTTTTATCATTTAAAATTAATTCATTATGTGTCTTTCCTTTTTGTATTGAGTACTCTAGATGTTGCAAGTATGAAGGTGTTGTCATTGATGTCAACAGGAAGTCTACTGACTGGTGTTGTCATTGATGTCAACTATAGGAAGAAGATGTTTGAGAAAAAGAGGAAAACAATTTGTGCATGTGTAGTTGAGACCTTGAGGAAATGTTGTGAGTACATGGAGCTATCTTTTTGTTGCAATTTCTAAAGATAAGTTGGAATGATGAAATGAGTCGAGATGTTGTCTCTGGTACTTGGTTTTCAAGTGCTTTTGAGGAAATTTGATAAATAGAGTAAATTGTGTTGTGCAAGTGTTCATAGTATGCCCTGGTATTGTGCACCACATTTCTTTTGTGTTGATGTTATGCCTGTGCAGATCTTACATGTTATTCAAGGTTTTCAGAGGTTGTTATATTCAAAATTTGGGTTTCTAGATCGTTGTATAGTGCAAGATATTTTCACTAGTGTGTGAACCAGTTGTTTTGTGATGTTTTTTGTGGCCTGGGATAAATGTAGTTGCTTTGCGTTTCTTTGTTGTTTGGCTTCAAGTTGTGCGGACTTGGGAAGATGTTTATAATGCTTGTATCTTTATGTATTCAAGTTTTTACTTGACTTGATGCAGTACAAAGTGAGTTTCATTTATCAGTATGCAAGTGAGGGTTACGAGTTATTCTGAATTGAAGTATTTGAATGATAAGAGGTTGATGAAGTGTTTGATGAATCTCAAGTAGTTTGAGCATTATTCTAGATCATGTTCAAGTGAATTATTATGTCTAGAACTTTCAAATTAATTTAAGGAAGTGTGTACTTAATGATTATGGTGTTTAACATAGGTGTTGACCGACCTTGTGTTTAACACTACATGTGAGCTTATGAAAGTGTGTTGAGGTGTGTTTGGATCTATCTGGGTCCTAATTAAGGAGTTTTGTAGGTCGCCTTCATTCATATCCACCGCGAAAATGTTTAGGTGCCAACCTATTTTGAATTTATATGTATAACGACTAGTTGTTGATATTGGAGAGGATTTTTGAGGTTGAGGTTGATATAAATAAGTATGGTGTTGTTGTGAGTTGAGAAAGGAATGAAATGTGAAGAAAGACATATGTAATATCAATGCGAGTGAAGTGTGTGATGCGAATTTGAGTAAAGCAATGTGAATTTCAGTGTTAGGGTTCCTGAAGGCATTCAAAATCATTCAAGCAAGGATGCAAGATTGTTGGAGCATTGTGGTGGATTTCCTTGCTACATTGAGAAGTGTTATCTATGTAGTATTCTTCTTCTATCTTCTTGTATTTCTTTCTGTGATAGTGAGCCCTTTTGGATAGTGTGTCCTATTCTGGCAATGAGCCCCTTTTGTACCGGTTTTGCAATTACTTATATCGTGAGCTAATCTTCATCGTGGTTTTTCCCTCATTGGGTTTTCCACATAAATTTGGTGTTCTCTTGTGTATGGTGTTGTGATTTTAGTTTATGTTATGCACATTCCATGTTTAATCATACTAATAGAATAAGGGTTTAATGAATGCATGTGGATCTGATTATTTTAGAGGGTTTTGAAGGTTTAATTTTCTACAACTGATTCAGCTCCCCTCTCAGTTGTCTTGTTCATTTCAATAATTGGTATTAGAGCAAGGTTCCTTGGATAAAAGCTTAACCGCTTAAGGTAGATCTGAGATGACAAACAAGATTGCTTTGAAATATCCTAGATTCATTGGCTTAGATTATGCATTCTAGAAGACAAAGATGGAAGGATATATGTCTGCTCAGGGATATGAGATTGAGAAGGTTTATTAGACTACATACGCTCCACCTCCGAATGGTCCAAGTACAAATGCAAAAATCAAGGCGTATGAGATCAGTGCTAAGGCAAGATTTATTATTATGAATAGTCTTTCAAATACTGAATTAGTTAAAGTTATGAGTTTGAAGACTGCTAAAGAAGTTTGGGATAAGTTAGAAAGTATTTATGAAGGAGATCCAAAGGTCAAACAAGCAAAGTTGAAGAACTTGAAGGTGCAGTTTGAAATGACGTAAATGTCTGAAGAAGAAACAATTAAAGGCTACATATAGAGAGTTGATGAGTTGGTAAGTGCTATGAGAGGTCTTGGTGCAATAGTTAAAGAATCTAAAGTAGTGAAGAAAGCTATCAGATAACTTCTTGACTACTACAGTGAAAAAGTATCTTTTATTGAGGAAACTATTGATTTTGACAATTATTCTAGAGATTAGTTGATTAGTACTCTAACTACATTTGAAATGAGAAAACTGAAGAAAGGTACAAAAGTTGAGACTGCTTTCAAGGCCGGTAAATTAGAAAAGGTTGAAGATTCAGGTGAAGAAGATCTTGATGATTTGGAAGCTAACTTTGTGGGGAAGATGATAAAGGGCACCAGTAAGTACAAAGGTAAATTAACTTTCAAATGTTTTAGCTATGGTGATATAGGTCATTATGCTTCAAGATGTCCAAAAAGAGCTCTAAATAATAGGAACAAGGAAAATAAAGGAAAAATGATCAAGAGATCTTACTATGTGAGAGAAGATGGTGGTATTTCTAATGATGAATATGATTATGGAGATTTTGATGATGATGAATGCTTGTTTTTGGCTATAAAATAAGAATATGGTTCTGCTAACCCTAAAAGTTGTGTGAAGGAAAGAATTCTAGAGATAAAGGATAAGGTTGAAGGTACTTTGGAATCTACTTTTCGTGTCAAAAGAGGAGAAGAATTATTGGGTTGTTCATAGTGGATGCTTTAATCATATGATCAGAGACAAAAGTAAGTTCATTAAACTTGAAAAGTATGATGGAGGATTAGTTAAATTTGGAGATGATTCAAGAGCTAAGATTTGTGGAATAGGTTCAATCAGTTTTGATGGCAAGAATAACACTGACAATGTTTATTATGTCAAGGGTTTAAGGCATAACCTTTTGAGTGTTGGAAAAATGTGTAGAAAAGGATACAATCTTGTGTTTAAGGATGAAACATGTGAGATCAGAAAAGGGTTTAGAACTATGATTGCTACTGGTAAGAGAACAGATGGAAACATTTATTAGCTTAAGGGCACTAATGGTCATCACGTTGTTTCTCAAATTAGTGATAGTTGTTTATGGCACCAGATAATGTGTCACATGAATTGATAATTTGGCAAGAATTAGTTCAGTTCATGTAGTAAGATATTTACCTAGAATCACAAATCCTATCAATGTGGTATGTGAAAGTTGTTAGTTTGGAAAACAAACAAGGAGTAGTTTCAAGGGAAAGGAACAATCTGCTATCATACTACTGAAATTAGTTCATACAAATCTTTGTGGTCCTACAAAGGTGAGAAGTCTACAAGGTGACAGGTACTTTATGCTTTTAATTGATGATTATTCTAGAATGACATGGGTTGGTTTTCTTAGAGAAAAATCTGATGCATTAGATAAACTCAAGGCATTTAAAGCTATGGTTGAGAATGAAATGGATTTGAAAATCATATGTTTAAGGTCTGATAGAGGTGGTGAATTCACCTCCAACGAGTTTAACATGTTTTGTGAAGTTCATGGAATAAAGAGGTATTTGTTTGCCCCTAGAACTCCTTAGTAGAATGGATTTGTTGAAAGGAAAAATAAGACTATTCAAGAAGCCGCAATGACTATGATGAAAGAGGAAAATCTACCAAAATTCTACTGGAGAGAATCTATTCATATTGTTGTTTACATAGTTAACAGAGTTCAAGCTAAAGCTAACAACACAAAGACTCCCTATGAGCTATGGTATGGAAGGATTCCTACTGTGAAGTACTTTAGAGTGTTTGGAAGCAAATCCTAGATCAAAAGAGAAGAAGAAAACTTAGGAAAGTTTGATGCAAGGTTAGATGAAGGTATCTTCCTTGGATATTCTATTAGAAGCAAAGCATACAAATGTTACAACAAAAGGCTAAGAAAGATAGTTGAAAGTGCAAATGTTAAAGTTGATGAAAACTTGTAAAATTCAATTGCAGTAGATGGATATGTGTTAGATGAACTTGATTGTAGATTAGTTGAGGAAGAAAAAGCTGATGAACAAGAAGTGCAGAAAGAAGAGGAAGAAGCTCCAAAGAAGACCCTAAATCTCCTAAGTATGTGCAAAAGTATCATTCCAAAGATCAAATCATTGGAGATAAGAGGAAAGGTGTACTGAGAAGAAGCAAAGTTGTTGAAGTTGAGGTAAATCTATGTCTACTTTCTAAAGTTGAACCTAAAACAATGAGTGAAGCATGCAAGGATGAACATTGGATGAAGGCAATGAAAGAAGAACTTATGCAGATATAAAAGAATCAAACTTGGGAATTGGTTCCTAGACCGGAAAACAAGAATACAATTGGAACTAAGTGGGTATTTAGAAACAAATTGAATGAAAATGGAGAAGTAGTAAGAAATAAGGCAAGACTTGTGTGTAAGGGTTACTCACAAGTGAAAGGTATAGACTTTGAGGAGACTTTTGATCCCGTGGCTAGGATGGAAGCTATTAGAATGTTTTTGGCATTTGCATCACATAAAGACTTTAAAGTTTATCAGATGGATGTGAAGTCTACTTTTTTGAATGGTATATAAGTTGAAGAAGGCACTATATGGATTGAAGCAAGCTCCCAGAGCTTGGTATGCAAGATTGGATAAGTACTTGATATAGCGAGGATTCAGTAAGGGCACCACATATAGTAATCTTTACTTTAAAATTGAGGAAGACAAAATCTTAATAGTAGTAGTATATGCGGATGATATTATCCGTGGAGGAAATGAGGCTATGTGTAAGAAGTTTACGTAGGAAATGCAGAAAAAATTTGAGATGTCAATGTTTGGGAAGATGAAATTCTTCCTTGGGCTACAAATCAATCAAACAAATAAAGGGATTTTCATTTCACAATCTAAATATATCAAAGATATGTTGAAGAAGTTTGGAATAGATGACTCCAAATTGGTATGTACCCCTATGGTGACTGGTTGTAAACTAAGTAAAGATGATGAATCACCTAAGGCTGATCAGAGCAAATATAGATCTATGGTTGGTGAATTGCTATATCTAAGTACTACTAGACTTGATATCATGCATGCAATTTGTCTTATAGCTAGATTTCAAGAAGATCCTTAAGAAACACATGCTGCAACATTAAAGAGGATATTTAGATATTTAAAAGGCACTCCATATTATGGTTTGTGGTATCTTAAGGATACTGATCTCACATTAAGTGCTTGTACAGATGCAGATTGGGCTGGTTGTGTTGATGACAGGAAAAGTACAAGTGGTGGTGCATTATTTCTTGGATGTAGATTGGTCTCATGGTTGAGCAAGAAGCATGATTCAATTTCCCTATCCATTGTAGAGGCTAAGTATATTGCAGCAACATCATGTTGTACACATGTATTATGGATGAGACAAACATTGAAGGATATCAGAGTTGTATATGACAAGCCTATTTCTATCTTTTGTGATAGAAAAAAGTGCAATTCACATTTCAAAGAATCCAGTGATGCATTCAAGGACAAAGAATATATCTATTAGGTATCAATTTTTGAGAGAAAAGGTTATGGAGAATAAAGTGAAGCTTGAGTATGTTCCTACAAAGGATCAGATTGTTGATATATTTACTAAGGCTCTTCCTAAGGATACTTTTGAGTATCTTTAGGAGAAGTTGGGGGTTATTACCCCTCCCTGTTTGAACTAGATGCATCAGTCCAGTGGATCTATGGATCTATCTCTTGTCTAGATTGATGTTGGTGGCTACCTTTCAGGGGGAGTAGGTAGTGTCATGTGTTGTCATTGAGTTGCTGATTTGTTTGGGTGTACTCCTAAGAGGGGGTGTTTAGAGAAATTTTCTTGGTTTAGTGTCAAAGGGGAGAATAATGCAAACCTTTTTCCTTTTCCATTGATGTCAAAGGGGGAGAGAAAATCATGTGAAAAATCTTATCTACTCAGGGGGGAGAGAGAATCATGCAAGGTATCAATGGATAAAGTTGTGTATATTGTCTAATCATTATTATTAAAGGGAGAGAGACTCCTGTAAGGGAAGAGAGAGTTTAGGAATGTTGTGTAGGCTATCTAATTTGAAAAAAAGAGAGAAGGAAATAAAGTTTGTTCATAGTTGTTGTGTTGTGTTGTGTTGTCTTTGGTGGCTTTTCACATCTTGTGTTGCCATCAAT
>VDFB02307181.1:0-11881 GCA_007258455.2 Sequoia sempervirens | reverse complement strand
TCAGGCTTTGTGTGTGTATCAGTGGCAAGCGCCTTGCCTTTTGAATTGTTTGGCGCTTGACCTTTCTTAGGAGGGTTAGTCCTCTTCTTTTGTTTAGGTTTTGACGAGGAAGGTAGCAAAGGCTCCACCACTGGCGGCTCTACTCTAGGCACACTTACCCTCCTGGTCTTCTTGCTGTCGAGGTAAAGTATACTATTCTGAATAACTCTACTTGACCTCTCCTTTACTGTTGCGTACTCCTTAGTGTACCAATCAACTGCTGGCAGCGGCTGTGTGTCAACCTGCTCTCTGAAAAACTGAGGAAGAACTTCTCCCTCATCATTTGATAAACCTCCCACATCTTCTGATAAGAAAACAAAAATCTGCGAGAGAGAGAAGCGGCCGTAGCTACGTCTGCGAACCTCGAAATCATCCACGCAATTTGCCCAATAATCCTCCATAGAAGGCTTATGATATGCGCGTCCAGCAAGGCGAGCTGTGTAATGACCCCAAAGATCATAGGCACGTACCTCAACAAGATACTTGAGATGACATTTCTCAAGCTCCTGTCCTGCAGCTTTGGCATCAACTGTCGTTTTGCACCAATATATTCCAAAATGAAAAGGAAAATTGGCAGCTGGTTTGTGCTTGCGACGCAAATGACGATGAACATCATGCAACTGCCTCAGGAACTCCATAAAAACTGTTCTATCCGAAGGATAGCGTGGAAGCATAGCTGGATTTCCTGTAAATCCATATACTCGGATATAAGTGTATGTTGGGAACAGAATAAACCAATCCGCCCAACCATCCATCACTCCTCTAGCAACTGTCGAGATACAAACGTGCAACTCCCGGTCCAAGTTTCTCACTGTATAAGTCAGGAAAGCCTCGTGAACCCACTTGAAATGACGTTCAGCCTTAGTGAATTCAAGCCGATCATAATAGTGATAGACTTTCTGAACACTGAGAATGCCCACAGTGTTTAATCCTCGGAACTGACCCTGATAAGCAATCAAGTACATGAGATAAGAACACATGTGAAACTCATGAGCAACTAAGAAACTGGTGATCTGCTTGTGGATAACATCGCTGATGAAGGATGTCCAGTCATAATGCTCCTGCCCAGATATGATGCGACCAATGATGTAATACATCCAAGGCTGGAAAACATTTGCATGTGATTGACCTGAGACACAATTCAAGAGTATAATTAGAATCGAGTACTCATCCTTGTACTCACCACGACCCACATTGTTTGGCAATTTGTTCTTCGCTTGCTTTAACCATCTTTCTACCATTTTACTCTGGCACTTGTCCACATCAACATTAAATGCATGCTTGCACTGCTCCATAGAAATAACTAGACTATTCAGGTGTTGAGGGATACCAAAACTTCTTTCAATGTCCATAGGCTTGAGACTACAAATAACTCGTCCATCTACTGACACTATCTCACGAGTAGCAGAGTTATAATGCTTAATACAAGACATCATGAACTCAACACAATGAACGGAAATAGGTATGGAAGCGGCCTCTAATAACCCGGACTGCTGAATGTTCTGAATAATCGAATCTCTGATCTTGACTGGATCTAGGACTGCTTCTGGTAGCACCTTGTGAAGATTCGTCTCAACTGTCCTGATGAAGTCGTGAGTAAGGACTGATTTGGTCCTGTATTCGAGCTGAGTGTACTGCATTTTGAAAAACTCGCCTGTTGACTGTGAACTCGACTATGTTCTGACAAGATTTCTGGAAAGCTAAAAATAGCCTATTGAAGAGTTATTTTCGGCGAAAAATCTGAGATATGGGTTTTGTCCAAAAAAAGATTCTAAGACAACCTAGAACGTCAGAAATGCGAAAATCTGACTTCTACTCGACCATGCAAAGAATTTTCAGTTGAGAAAATTAGAAACTCGAGAAAGGATGCTCTGGAGTTAAAAATTCCTGAAAATTCAAGCACATGAATTTAATTCGAGGAAGCTATATAGAAATGATCCAGATGATCAGACTTGCCAAAATCTGCCAACTTCAGGAACATGCGAATTGAATTTTGAGAGAAATTTGAGAATCAAAGAGGAGAAAGACGTTTTTTCTATGTTCTTTTGTGAAAATCGCCCCCTGTTCTTCAAATTTGCTGATGAATGTGAACTTAAACCTGCAAAAAGAATTGTTCGATGAAATTGCCACTAGAAACTGATGATAAATTCGCCCAACCTGTGAAAACTCGCCTCTGCTCTAAAGAAATACGAATTTCTTAAGCTAAATGAATGTTTAATGATGGCGCCATGTTTAAATAAAGAGAATTCGCACCATATTGTTGACTGCAAGATTTAAAACCATGACTGAAATAGAAAGCCTCTGATTGGACCCCTTCTAGTTACACTGACACTGAGCCAGAATCTGGAATAAAAATAATAAAATAATATTCATTTGCCAACCACATGCGAATTTCATCTTACAATACAAAGGGGCGCCAAAAATAGTTTATTGGACAAAATCGCCACCTTTCATGATGGCATGCAATTTGAAAATTTAATATTATTTTATTTAGTTGACAAACCTCGTAAGGCATTTGGACTTGTCCGGCGAACTTCACTGATTTCGAAAAGTCCTCATTAGTCCTCATAGGCGTCCATTTGCTCAAGATATCACGTTTTTTATTAACTTCCTATTTTGTAGTTGACTACAAAGTTATAACTGGCCATCTTCGACACTGATTTCAGGGTGACCAGATGATGCTGAGACTGAACAGGTGTATTCATTACGAAGCCTGTAGAGCAAGGAAGAAGTGTCTGTTGGGAGTCATCACTGCAAAATCCATCATTTAGCACCTCAAAGAATTAGGTGCCCTTGATTAAATTGATTTTCAAGTACCAGACAACCATTTCCCCAAACTGCCATCTGACGCTTCAAATGGCTGCTGACAACAAACGGTGAACCCTGCTGACTGGCAAACAGGCTGACTGCATGACTAGGAGTATTCCGCATCCAACGAATATACGCAAGGCATCTGAAAGCTGCATTAAGGACCCCAAAAGTAAAGGCGCCCCTGGCCTGAAAAGGCACAAACACCATTTTGACGAAAGTGGAACTCTCAACCCGATGCCCTACTTTGACCTCTGATATCTGGAGCTGGGATGGCTTGATTCGAGCACCGTCTATCTCAACGCGTAGCCAGAAGGACCTATGAGAGACGTCTCTAGAGGCGACGAAGCAAGAAAACTGCTTCTAAACCTCAAATAGAAAGGCGCATTTCCCAAGATGGAATAGACAACAGCAGCCATTTTTTGAGCTGTCTTCATTTTACAGTATTTCACAAAAGACCTCGCACCTACGAGCGTTTGCCAAATCCCGAAGGCTGACGGCTGGGCTCATTGGATAGATGGAATAATTACGCACAAGTCCCGTGAAGACTTTGAACGTCAATAACCTCATCTGACAGGCCTAAAGGCTAGGCGCCCCTAGCCTACAGAAGTACAATGAAATTTACATGTTTCTCCGCCCGCTAAATTACGTGCCTGGTAGAATCCCTGCCACGATCTCTCAGAATATTGGATTGACAGGCTAACTGTTGCGTTGCGAAACTGGACTAGAGTAGCACAGATGTCAGGAAGACCTTATCTGCAAACTCAACCATCTCAAGGGTCATTTAGAAGGGCGCCCCTGAGCTACAGGGGCGCAATTTCATCAATTGACAACTTTTTGTGATGTAAAGCCTCCTCATAACCTCAACTTCTGACGTTGACTGTCGGAGCTCCGGAACTCAGATGACTGCATTCGATAGCTTGCCGGATAGGCAGACTAGTCGTGAAAAGATCAAATGCATCAACAATCAAGAATACCAAGATCTAACCCTCCTTTAAAGAGTGCACCCTTGAGCTACAAGGGTGCAAAAGCTGAAAAGTGACAAGCTTCTACAAACTGCAACCTCTGGAACCTTCAACTTCTGATGTCAGTTACCGAAGTTACGAATCTCGGATAGCCTCACAGGATAGCTCATCGAATAACTGGAGTAATTCTAAAGAGATTGACTGTATTCATGAGCATTTACCACAAAATCTAGGCCTTCAAAAAGAAGGGCGCCCCTAGACTACAGGAGCGCAATTTTGCTTTTTCTTGAGAAATCTTCAAAAATTAACCACTGAAATCTTTGTCTTAGCCACTGAAATGACCATATAAAGGTATAATCGTCGTCGTGAAATGCTCCTCCATCGTGAAATGCTTCATTCCGAGTCTCTGATTCAAGTTCTGATCAATGGATATTGCCTTTGACTGACAAAATACTGACAAAACTCCATGCTTGATATTGCCCAAAAACTGTATTTGACATCATTTTAGCAAGGTTTAGACTATTTTAAGCAAAATGCCTTGATGAAGCAAAAAATTTGGTTTGGGTACAACATTTGGCAACTTAAGTTTGACCCAGCCGCCGACTGAGTCTAAGGCACAGGACTCACCGGTTCTGGGCAAGTCTGGTGAGTTTGCCAAACTCGGCGAGTCAGGCGAGTACCCAGCTCCCAAGTCTAGCAGACTCGCCAGGCCTCACCCGTACCGCAACTCACGAGTACTCAACGGTTTTGGGCGAGTCTTGTAACACTACTATATACTATGCTCATGGTGGCTTACTTGCATTTAGTGAGTCGTTGCCTATGTAGTGTTGTCTTTGGAATTGATGGGCCCAATGTTATGTCAAGGTGGCTAGTATTCCATGGTGGTGACCTATTATTGGCTACAGCCGCTACACATGTTCATTTGGTGAGGCCTTCTACATGGCATGTGAAGAGTTTTTCCATTGCCTAATGATGATGTGGCTACAACAAACACTCATTTCTTATCGGTTGCAGTCTTACTTGGCAATTCAAACTTTGTTTCTCTTGCCCATGTGAATGCAGCTCGACCATTGATCTCTAATACTTTTCACTAGCATTCTTTGTGTTGTAGATTTCTGCCATGAAGTCAAACATGGTAGCATGAAGCTCACACCATATAGGCTCCATTTGTTGAGGAATGTTATTGCTGGTGGTTGTGTTCTCTCTATGTTGTCATGCTCATGCCCTAGCCATGCCTAGACTTGGAGTTTTCTTTCTCTAGTTGGTGGCAATCTCATTTAATGACTCCAAGTGATTCCTCTTGTCCTTGGCAACCTTGTTGAGCTCTTTGGTAAGTTATGGGGCCATGTGTGATATTGTTGATACTCCTGGAGCCAAGTGTAGAGTAATGGCACAGGATTTCAAGCTATACAGGAAACTTCTTGGCTTGCTGCTATATTATTGTTGGGTATGGCTTAGATGTGGCTCAAAATGATATTTGCATAATGGATAGATGTATCTCCTGCTACTGCTAGCCTGAGATTTTAAAACTTGGTTGCTACTTGCATTAATTGAAAAGACTTTCTATGCTCCTGTGTACTTCTATGCAGATCCAATGTGGATTTTATCCTTCTGCATGTACATTCCTCATTTCTTATTGGTTGTCGTCTTCCTTGGCAATTCAAACTCTGCTTCTCTTGCCCATGTGGATGCAGCTCAACCATTGATCTCTAATTATTTCCACCAAAATTCTTTGTGCTCTAAATTTCTGCCATGGAGTCAAATGGGATAGCATAAAGTTCACGTCAGATAGAATCCAATTTGTTGAGGGCATTATCGCTAGCGGTTGAGTTCTCTCTGTGTTGCCATGCTCATGCCCTAGGCATGCCAAGACTTGGAATTTATTTTCTCTAGTTGGTTGCAAACTGACTTAATAACTCCAATTGATTTTCTCGTCCTTGGCAACATTGTTGAGCTCTCTAGTACCTATGGGGCCATATGTGATGTCATTGTTGTGGAGCCATGTGCAAAGTAATGGCACAGGATTTCAAGCTATACAGGAAACCTCTAGGGTTGCTGCTATATTATTGTTGGGTATGGCTTGGATGCGGCTTGAAATGATATTTGCACAATGGATAGATATATCCCATGCTTCTACTAGCTTGAGATTTTAAAATTTGGCTGCTACTTGCATTAATTGAGAAGACTTTCTATGCTCCCATGTACTCCTATGCAGATCCAAAGTGGATTTTATCCTTCTGCATGTACATTCCCTATGCCTACAAGTGAACTATGACTATGTGTAGGTGTAAATGCTGATGTAACTCAATGCACCACCTATGTTTTCAACCAAGGGACTCATTGTAATATGAAATGCTATATCTACATGTTTGTAACTTAGTTTTGGAATTGGTCTCTGAAGCCAATTTCTTGCACTATAGTGCCAATGTATATTTTGGGACTCAATCAATGTAAATTCAAAGTTCTGTGAATGCAAGATGATGTTTTTATGCAAGTTGTATGATTTTCTAATGAATGCATGATTCTTATGTCAATTGTTGTCTCCCATATCAGCTATAAATCCTTAGGAGGTCTAATACCATTGAGCTTTTCTGATCACATTTGTTGTTCTATTGGCTATGAGGTTTGGTCTGCTTGAGAGGGTTGTAAAGAGTTGTAAGAGGTACTTGCAACAACCCTCTCCTTATTGCTTGTGATTTCTTTCAATTTGATAGTAGATAAGTATGCTTTGATATGCAAGTTTCTTATATCTATGGTTTGTACCACAGCCGCAAAAATATTTTGGGGATAAAATTGGCAACCAAAAGATTAAGATTTTCAAAAATTGGTATTTAATTAGAAAAAAAAGGGAAAAATATAGATTTTCAAAAAACGTAGAAAAATGCAAGAAAAAAGAAAAAACAAGAGTTTAGCCACGAGGGACCCAGATCAAAAATCCAAACCAAGAATGTATCGTACCTGAATCCAGATTTGTAGAGGGGCCAAACCAGCAACATAGTTTTATGTCAAAAGAAAACTAATTTTTGAGAAGGAAAAGGGGGGAAAATGCACCTATTTATTAAAATACGATAATGTCGTGATTTTGGGCCCAAATTTGTTTGATATATCCATCCGCCCAATCTATAATGTCCCACCCCAATTGGAACAAAATTTCACTATTCCCAAATGTTTGTCAATGCAAGCGTTTTGTCAAACAGTTAGCTTGCTTATGTTCTATGCTAGTTTTTTCCAATCTTTCCAGTTACTTATGCAATGCAGTCAAATATATGATCTTTCCACCACTTATCATTTAATATTGCAATCTTGATGAACAAGGGTATATCTCATACAAGAATGAGCAAAGAATATATTCAAACCCGAAAAATGACAATCGACAATATTAAGCAAAGATTGATTGTCATAAACATACCAATTTATTGTTGATCTAAAAATAAGAGACATACATCCGCAGTCCTCCAAAATGACTTATGAATAGACAATACAAATGCCTCAAGATATGAGGCGATTCCATTAGCATGACCCACGTCCAACTCTCTACGTGATGTCAACTGCATCCAATCAATCATCACCTCCAGGTATATGCTCAGCAATGAATTATCAGTCCCTCCATCCTTCCAGGTGACTCCTAGCAGCTAGAAATGGAACACCCCAACCACTCTTGCCTTACCAACATACACAACACGTCAAATGTATGGGTATTTGAATGTTGGACAGCAGCTGCCTAACATAAATGTTTTCTCTGTGCAAAACTATCCACACGCCCCTATCCCCTCAGATGAGTCCTCACGGCCTCACAGGATAAGGCATCTCTTGGTGTCTCAGTGAATCATTGCCAACTTGACCCCCAAATGGTATGGCTGTGATAATGGATCAGATATGAGTGAAATGATAGCAGCAGCTATAAAGAATTAATATCTCTTGCAATCGACACCTGCATACAATGCCAGACTATCCCTGAAATATAACCAAACTCTGAAATAGATCAAACCTTGAATTTTTGAAGCTTTCCTGCAATCGATGACATGCAATGCATAACCCCTGAATGGAGATATCAACAAGCAGCCTTGGAAGATCTTTCACTCTTGTAGCTATTGTTCCTCACGAGGGTTTTCGTCCTCAATGAAGCTAAGGCTTTTCAGTCCAACTAGCAAAACCTTCTCAAATTTTCTCCTAAACATGAATGTGCAAGAGAGCTCACACAATGGCTTTTATATCTCCCTCCAATTTCCCATGCCCAAATTGGCTTTTAAATTTATTTAATTTAATTTCCTGCCTTATAACTCGTTTTAAGTTGGTGCCAACTTTATGATATAAAATAATCTTTTAAAAGCCCCTTATATCACCTTTATCATAAAGTCATTTAAATTAATAAATAACGCATTAAAGTTAAAACTTTTAATTTAACTTTAATATTACGTTATTTAAACATGAAGCTCTAAACCATGATAACTGCCAGGATAAACCCATGGTAAGAATCCGCCAACATTCCCAATATAGAAAGATTACCAACTGACCAGGTCACTGACCACCCTGTGACTTACTAAAAATGGTATGGACAAAGTGTCCAAATCATGCTCCGGAAGGTACACAACAATAACCTCCGAAACACTGAGCTGAGAAACACCACCGAGTGCTGCCGTTGATCGACAAATCACAAAACGCTTCAAGGCCCCCTAATCCAGCCTATTAGCTCCATCTGTGGGACTGCTGATAGACTAACCTCAGCACCTGATGACTGCCTAGGAAAAGGGGACATTACAATTCGCCTCCCCAAGATTGTTTGTCCCAAGCAATCCACACCTGAACACCATGGCATAAATACCAGGATCCCAAATAAGCCTATAGAATGCTCCACTGTAAGTCCACTGCATCAACTGGATAAAGATAAAATCAAACTCAATAGTTCTATCAACCACTACCCCCGTGTAGAGCAATCTACCAAACATTGAAATCTCTAGAACCCACAACCAAACTAGAAGTCCACCATTCCCAACACCTGCTGACTTCCACTACACCACGCTGATATAATCATTACTATGACGAGAGTGGTAAAGTAATTGAGTGGTAAAGTAATTCATCTGGATCCAAACAAACTGATGTGTCAAGCTTGTCGCCACCTGGATCCCAAACCACCACATCCTTACATTCGTCAAACATGAGAAGATGGAGGCATCTCAAAGTGCTAGCAACATGAAACCACTCTCCAACTCCTATAGATCCCCCATGGATGTGATCAATACCCAACATAGGCGCAAGAAAATGTATAACTCCTCCTAGATTGCTGATATGGAACAGATCAGCAGCCTCGAGATTGAAAATCCAGCCTATGGGGATGCACATAATACCGCCAAGGTCATACAATGATAGAGTATCAACCCTATGCCGCTCTCCCATGATGAGGAGATGATGCAACTCTCCTCCAAACTCCCGAACAGCCATTGTCCCCCAAAAGTGATGAAAGAAATCCTTGTCCCATGAAGTAGGACAGCCATCTCCTATCAAATTATGGAGTAGAACGCTGTCATTGAGGGTTGGAACCCCAATGCCATCATGCTCACTAGGATCAAAGCTCCCCTAAAACTTCATTCCTCCAAGTGTATACCACACAAGGGTAAGTGCCTCCACCGAAAATCCCTGAAGTAAGGAAGTTGCAAACTCTACCAAAGAGTCATCGGCTTGATGAGATGTTGATTCTTGTGTTCGTATGCAACCAACTGAAGGAAACAAAGTAGGAGACATGCAGGTTTTGATTCCATCTTCTGAAAATGGAAACACATCATACCAGATTGGACTATATAATCCCAAGCCAACCCACATTTATGCATCATCAAATCATTCATGTGCGGGCTGAAAGAAAAATGATGAGCACTCCTTATTATGTAGTCAAGGTGAAATTCACCCGCTTGCGCCAATGGAAGACCTGAATAGTCACTAGATTCCACGTCTCATCATTCCCATCGCACGAATTAGGAGGTGGCTCACATCTCAAATCACGAAGGGTAGATTTTGTATTAGCTCTGCAAGTCCTCTCTACGAACCTGATGGCAAAGTCCCTATCTGATAGAAAATGGAGGTAATCTGATTTCATTACCTCTAAAGCATGTTTGATAGACTGCAGGCTTGATATAGAAGTTTCGACTATTACCCCTTTCTACCTTTCTTCAAGTTGACTTGACCAAAGGAGGTATTCAACGGACTTGTGTGTGCTATCAAAGTGAGTTAGGGTTTGAACAACTTTATCTTCAGCAACTTTCAGCTATTCCCTTAACTCTCGTGACTCACTAGGCTCATGATTACAATCAGCTTCAACAAAAACATATCTTGATTTGTAGACAAATGTAGGAGACATGCTCCCACAAGATGGAGCCCTTCAATCCTCATGTAAATAAGATGGAACAGCACTATAATCAATGTTCCACGGGGTTTCCTGACGGGGACGGGTTTTGAGGACAAGGGGACCAAGGGCCTAAGTTTGGGGACAGCGGCGGGGGTGTAACACACTAACCCTTAAAGTAAAAATTTCTTAATTTTACACCAACAAGTAAAGGTAACAAGTAATAAAGCCAATGTAACAAAAAATTTATTTTCTTTTATTGATAATTTCCAAACATGATACAAACATATTCCAACATGTATTCCTTTTCTTTTCAAATATACATCAAAGTAAGAAAACATACAATTACATACATAGCTCATGGAACTTTTGAACAAATAGTAGTAAGACGGTCCAGAATCCTTTCTTTCAAATCTTGGTTCTTTTGTCGCCTACTGTGGAGGAGAAGCATCACTCGGGCGCTTTTCCGCCAACCATGAACTCTCAATGCGGTCCCCCACACATCTATTATTTGATAGAAGGCCCTTCCCTTTGACGAAGAGATTGGTAGAGTAACTGATAACGACAACCAACTAAGCATAGCATTGTGTCCTACATAACTAGAACTTGCATTCCCACAATCCCGAACTAGCATGTAATAATGGATCACGATGAACTAACAATGTAGTCTCAAGCATCACACAATCTAAGTGGAGTCTCGTACCTTGCACTACTTTGGCCAAAGTGTTCTCATTCAATACTTCGAATGAAGTCATCTAACACATACACTACTCAAGGCCGATTTGACTTAAGGCTATCTTATACTATGCATAGGCATTGTCCTTTAATGGATAATCTGTCATCCTAGACTAACCTACAACACACTATTCTACTTGAAATGAATATATTTAACAAGTACACAAGCACCCTCCCATACTGGATTATCTATCATAGGAGTAACACAAGCTTCCCTAGTTAACTTAATAACTTAGCTAGATGTACCTCAAGTGACTCTTGCATTCAGTCAAGCCTAATAACTAATATCTAATGCAAACAGCATTCTCCTATTATGGAGATCTTACAAACATTGTATAACACAGCTAGAATACATCAATTTTCCTTTCTCATATGACAAACATACTTCTTATGCACAAATAGAAAATACATTTCATGCAGCATAGTAATTCTAAATAAATAGTAGAAGAAAATCCCATGCCTATATTCGCTTTTCCCAAAATGATGACAATGCAACCTTCTCCTATAGCTCAATTCAGCTTCACAAATCAATTCACACTCCCTCTCTTGTTGAAAACACTCTCCTCTCAGAAATAGACAATTCTTCCTCACAAAGTCCACTCTTTTCTCACTCAGAAATCAAATATTATACACTGGTAAAACTTAGATGTATTAACCAGCAAGGGCATATTACTTTGGTATGATACGCCACTCTCAACGGTAGTAATGATCACACAGAAATGAATGATGGTGGCAAATAATATTCACTCCCAAAATGGTAAGGATGAAACACAGATGATGCACAAGGTAATTCAAATATGATGAATGAGTTAACACAAAAGATAAGGACAATGATACGATTCAAGAGAGTTGGGCGACTATTTATAGAGAACCCGGCCTCTAAAACTCCTACAGTCATGGCATGTAACTTGACACCACTCCCTCTCTAAATTATTCAGCTTGGAGGTCGCAGTAATTCAAGCCAATACTCAGCAATAAACATGATGAATCGACTTCCCAA